>VMBQ01001739.1:28089-55433 GCA_007657795.1 Dreissena rostriformis
GCCTATAGTGACAACTGTTTACGGGCAACTCACATTAACATTATTATTGTCACACTGCTCACACCTATAGTGACAACTGTTTACCAGCAACTCACATTAACATAATTATTGTCACACTGCTCACACCTATAGTGACAACTGTTTACGGGCAACTCACATTAACATTATTATTGTCACACTGCTCACACCTATAGTGACAACTGTTTACCAGCAACTCACATTAACATAATTATTATTGTCAATTGCCATTGGTTATCCAGTGACTGAACCCACTACCAGAGCATCTCTTGCTTGTTCAGTTGCTGGCTGTCATTAACCCTTGAATAACACATTTCCTTACTGTAGACATAGGTATATAATTACAGTCAAACCTGACTTAGCAAAACCTGAGAACAACGGTCACCTGTCTACAGCGTTCAGCCTGGGTCTTCCCCCTGACAAAAATTAAAGAAAATGAAACTTGCTCTGTGAAAATGGGGCTTAATGCATGTGGCATAAAGTGTCATCCCAAAAAAGCCTGTGAGTCTGCAAAGGCTAATCAGGGACAACACTTTTTGCCTAAACTGGATTTTTGCTAAGATTTAAGAGCCTTCCTTTAAACAAAAAAAATCATTAAAGTGGAAAGTGTCGTACCTGATTAGCCTGTGAAGACTGCATGGGCTAAAAAACGGGACAACACTGTACACACATGTATTAAGCCCCATTCTCCCAGAGCCATGATTTATCAAGCAATTCGCTGGTCAGAGTTATTCCTCTTGTTGCTATTTGTTTGTCACCCTCGACTGTCTTTTTCATTTTGTAGATACACATGACTTGAGCATTTTTGTTTAATATTTTCGTTGGAATTTAAATAAAAAATATAATTTTCTTCCATAATTCAAACTCTGATTCTTTAAAAAAAAAAGATTCATTTACTGTGAAACCATTATTATTCGTCAGGCATAAATTTTCGTCTATTTTGTCAGTTGACCGGACGAATTGAAGTTCCTAACGAATAATAATATCCAATGTTTAAAAAAAAATAAGACTGAATTACTGTTGACATGAGACATAAAAATCCAAGGTAATCCACGCCTACATACTGCGTCTGTTTCGGAATCAAGATAAATCTTGTTTTGACACAAAGATGTGTACTTTAAACCGTGTATTTACTGACACGTGACCTTTCCTGTAAAACGCAAATGCAGTAATGCTGTTTCGAATGTGTTAACTTGGTTTAGGTAGAATAGTAATGATTAGCGCTAATTGTTAACAACTTTATAACACACTGTGTGTTTTATGTCTGTTATGGGTGTCGAAGATTATACAACCAACATGCGGCAGATCCGGATCAAAGACAATAAACGCAATTAAAAGATGACGATGTGTGATCAACACCTGACTTAAATAGATTCTGCGCTTATATTACAAAGACAAAAAATTATTTGTGTTTGGTTGTTTGCGTTTAACTACATTTAGTCATTTACTATTATCTAATTTTTTATCTCAACAATTGTTGCACTGTAGATACAGCATAAACAATTTTTTAAATTCAGAGAAAAGGTTCGCCATATTTTGTAAAAATGCGCTACAAATTATCTTATGAAAAGTTAAGATCTTGACATTTTCTGCGGTACTAAGTTTTTATTCGGCAAATATTAAATCACTCGATTTCCATGAGGATGACGGGACGTTATACATGAAATAAATGAGAGCTGTTAATTTGTATGCAGAATTTATGAAAATTATAATGCGTATCGAATTTCATAAAAGATAATTACACGCTTTTGATAATACTAACGTGGTCATAATGGAATAATGTCTTATTTAAAAAAAAAAAATTAACATACGGATGTAACACTTGATGCAACAACAAAAACATTGATACATTACGTGTTTGAGATCGCCAAACTATGCTAGCCGGGGAAAGCCAACAGGGGTAATAACAGAAAGTGGTGTAAGGGAGATAATTGGATGGTTTGGAAATTTTATGATAGTTTTTTCCCCTGGACCAGAGGAGTGCACAGTCTTTGGATTCTATTAAAAGTACAAATGAACATGAAAATTAAAAAATTAAGACAATAAGATAGTTGTTATACTGAAATAATCCAGTAAAAATATGAAAATGGACTAAAAGGTTCAAATTATACTATAATACATTGTATAAAACCTACAAGATGCTCTATTCATTGAATACAACTTAAAATAATGTGACAGGAACACCAAAATGTTGGCATTACAAGATAATTTGATAGTTATTATACTGNCGTTAATCTGACGTCTGTCCGACGTCCTGTGTCTGCTGGGTACTCTTGAACTTGCCATAAACACAGACATTGTACATATACGCGGCCGTTTGGCTGTTCGACATGTTTGTTTATGGATGTTTTTGCGTAGCCGGGGTTGTTTTTTTAATGCATTCGACATACTTCCGTCTTGTTTTTCAGTGTATATAGCTTGTCGAGCCTTTATTCAGAGAACAGTACACATCGAAGTGTTTTTCTTACAGTAACGGGGCCTCCCGTATGGAGGTTCCGCCCTTACCGTTAGTCTGACTTAAATACATTGTGGACTTGAAAATATCGTGTTAATCAACAGAATAATTTTAAATCAAAATTTCTTTGAGTTGTGTTTGTCTTATTCGACTAGATTACGTCACAGCATCGTTTACATGTCTTTGAATCGATTATTTGATTAACCTTAGGCAATACAAACAAAATATTGCCGCATCGTAATATTGCGTTAAATAACGATGTATTTTGACGGATTTACTCATTCAATCACATTATTTGTACAAGCTGCAATAAGTCGGTCTATAAAAAATCAGTTGGAAAATCGAAAAATGAACTTTGTATTTTATGCTAATAGTATTTAAATATCGCCGTGTAATCTTCTTGTTTTTCATTATTTTATGTAAATAATCCTGAATTTGGAATATGATTCAGATGGTCTGACACTTTTTATATCAAAATTTTAACATACAACTGTTTTTCGTCTTCGCAAACGCTTTACTACTACACTTCTTCTTACGTTGCTATTCAAAACAACACACATTTCTATTTTGAACTAAACATGCAGGTGTTAAAAACACTTGTTGCACAAGATGATCAATATTTGGGTGCACATAAGTTTTAACTCGCGCCTTTTAATATTTGAATTTTCTCGTAGGATTTAAAATCAACATTGCTTAGATATTCAGTTTCGTGCAACTCGAAATTCCCATCAATGAAGTGTCCTGTCTTGCTTCAGTTTTTCAGATGTTGTAAATACGTGATTCAATTAATATAATAAATGCGTATGGCTATTTCTGTGTGCTATTACGAATTGATCATAATAACATTTAGTTTAATTTATCAGAAAGCTTGATGTAATGAAACATTTTTGAAATTTGTAATACGACGTCATAATTATATTATGTTTGAGTTATGTTCGTATGTAGGTCGCTTTGTTATGTAGTGCTTTTATTTTAATTTAGTTATATTAAGATAGTAAACATACATTGTCATTCCTTTTTTATTCATTTTTGGTTAACGTTAATATCACAACATGCATACTCACATTTACGTTATCATTGCATAATAACTATTATCAATTACTGTTAATTAAAAGAGGCTGAACGTGCAGACATTAATATTAAAGGTTAGGATATTCATATAAACCTGCATTGCCTTATGATAAAATAAATACTATTTTTGTATGCATCTTTCTCAGAGTGCAACATATATTGAACATCGTACAGGTGTAGACAAATAATGCATCAGGGATGTTTCGGATTCAGATCTGTCATCCGATCTTGTTTCGTATGCTGAAAATTGCGAAAAAAGATTCGACTCATACGTGTTCACAAAAGTGTTTATTTATTTGGTTATAACTCAATTACAATCGCTATTATCGAATGAATCGTTGATCATCCGTCAACTTTCATCATTCTGGTGTGTACATGTGTCTGCATACTTCGTACTTGATATAAAGGAATTAACATGTAATCAACGTATAGCTAATTATAAACAGGTCTAAACATCTGATGATACATTTGGGAGTAAATGTTACGTTAGTATTTGTTACTTTTCACCTCTGACAAAAGTATCAAATACATGTACATTTTTTATACATATGTTTAAAGCGACACAGACAGGGCTGTAACCTTTGCTTAAAACAAAGTTATTGATCAGTTTACTATGATCCAGTTTTGAATCTTAATCCGCATCATGTGTCTGGTCTTGATACAAAATGGTTCTGTGTGGATGACGAACGAATGTGTTTTAGTCTGCATTCAACATTTCTTCGATACAATAAAGTTTTTGGTAAATTAATATAATGTTGAAACTAACCATAAGTCTTTCGCATCCAAAATGCCCGATGACACTATTGAAGAAAGGAAAACAAAATGTAAAATGTGTTACATACAAAGATACCCATAAAAAAGACAACCATAAGGACCAGCTTAGTAGAGCGAGGGTTTCTGTCTATTCTAAATAGAATAGTTTGTTTTTGTTCTAATATGTTTGTATGTTTCAGGTGAGAAACCTCTAAAGTGTTATGTATGCGACACACTTTTCAGTCAGTCCTACAACCTGACCACACACAGCCGGAAACACACGGCACACATAGCTGGAACATACGGGGCTCATTTCCTTTACATGCCGCACGTGAGACTGGTATTTCAACGAAAACTTGACCTTCAGAAACATTGCAAGATTGGACAGTTTATGTATTGACACTATTGGTAGACGACACATGGTTTCGTTATCTTGTCCCACACACGGCCGGCCCATCCAACGGAAACTGGACATTGAGGATTTACTAAGAGAATGTACAATATTAGCCTTGAACTATAAGCATCGGCATGCATTGAGTTTATATCGTCCTTTTGCACTGTGTTTTTAATTTAACGCAAAAAAAATAATTCCTGCACAATGTTGCATTTTAAATTTTACACCCAATACAATATGTGCAAATACATTTTGCACTAAGCAACAACAGCACCAATGCTTTTTATTGCAGATCTTGGACATGTTAGGATTAAAAAAACAGTTTTAGCTCGTTGCTATATTTTTGTTTATTTGTTCGCGTTATGATGTTTTACATTTCGATAACTAATCGGTCAGTAATGCTCAATTAATGTTGGACATTGGGAAGCGCAGTTTTGGTGATAAGAACATGATTTCCCGTGTGTATTGTGTCGTCCTAAATAACATCCCAATGCATTCGGTAATATCGTTTGAAATATTAAGGTGTACATGAATAATCTATATGTTATATACATCACACGGTTCGTTAATTGAACAAGCTAGACGATCAAGTCCTGCTTTAAATGAATAATATATAATTATGTTATAAAGACCACACGCTTCGTTCTTATATATAAATCAGTGTCAATGTTATTTAAAGAAGCATAACACAACATCACAAAGGTTGTTCTTTCGTCCACAAGGAATAAAGCATATCATTTCAAAATGGATAAAAATTCGCAAATAGATCAGTTCGTTAAAATACCGATTGTGAAATATTTGTCAATGCTTATTTCTGACACAGTGTGTGGGTGTGTTAGCGGGTTTAATGTGCATTATTTGGGCGTGTTTTTCTGTCTAGATATTGTGCGATTTATCATGATAACATGCGAAAGGGTGGTTCAAATTTGTCTGCATGCAAACAATAACAGAAGCTAATAATCATACAAAATAAAAAAATAGTAATGTGAAATAACATTGTTTTAATTGATTAAACAATGCCAAATTTAATGCTTACGATTAAAGACAGATCATGCCCAAATTTCATCATATTAAAAGCGATTTAATTGTGTTTTTTATTCTTCCTCTTTTATAATTTTTTAAGATTTACGCACATTCACAGGCATGATAAATTATTTTGTCGATGGTTTGTTCACACTGCGAAAAGACATACTTACGGTTTAATATTGGCAAATATAATTCATAACGTCAATTATTCATCTGTAATATTATGTGTATAAATGATAAGAAACATTTCCAATAAAAATATTGAATTCTAACTACAAACATTATTTGAATTATCCCAACACACCATTATCCAACACTCATGGCATAAAAAACTAAAATCAATGTAATGACAACAAAGACATTTATATTTCTCTGTTCGTGAAAACTACTTGCGAATTTTGAAATATTATTATATGGTTAAGCGCAACGGCCGCTTAATATACCGACGACAATTTAATGAATAGCTTGAGCATGCTTTCTGGTTCTCGTTTGTTGTATTTTTCTGAAACATGAAAGTGGTATTAAGTTTCTTAATATCGTTTAAACACTACAAACTTGCAGCGCGCCACACATCACGTGACGAGGTCATGACCTGTAGGTAACAGGGAGCGGGCATCTTGGTCATTCGCGCGGTTAACTTCCTCGGAATTGNTGAATTTTTGGAACCCCAAGCAGGGTGATGTGCATTAAAGTCCCCTGTGAATATTTCATCGTAGGGTCCTTTAACGGTCCTTAATTCCTTAAATAGGCCGTTTAAAGTCTCAAGATCACATCCTCTTGAGTAAATATTGACCAAAATAAGGGGCTGGTTCTTATTGATAAACTATTTAAATGCCAATGCCTCAATAGCAGTTGTTCACTCCCAGATATTCATAATTAAAAAAAAATATATATAAATAGCGAGGCCCCCAGCAACGTTATGATTTAATAAATGATTTTTAAATTCACAATTATATCCGGGTATTTGTTTAATAATTTCATTGGAGAATTTTGTCTCCTGTATGCATAGAATGTGTACTTGGGGATTTTTATCTAAAAAATGTTTAATTTCTGTATGTTTGTTGGTGGAAAAACCACCAACATTAAAGGAAATGATTTTAAGATAACTGTCCATAGTGGAAGGAGATTAACTTGCGTTTAAATTGATTCAATTTATGGTGTGGGGATTTTGTTCCTAATTTATGACCGACACAGGCCCCTTTGAGTTTCGCGGGGGTCCTGGCCCGCCGGGATGTTTTCTTTTTTGATGAGAGGGGACCGCTGGCCGGAGGGGGGCCAGCCTGGGTCTGCTAATTTTGGTGGGTCCCCAGTTCCAGAATGGCTTTTTTGGGTGAAGGGTATGTCTGGGGGGTTGTCCTTTGTTGTGGATATTATCTGATTTTTAAACCCGAGAGTCTATTTTGGAGTAAATGTATGAGATAACCCGACACCTATAACCAGACACCCAGTGGGCTTTTGTTGGTCCTTAAGTATGTCAGCTATAAGGTCCACCAACTCGCTGAGATGAACGTTTCTATAAGTGTGACCTGTTGC
This sequence comes from Dreissena rostriformis, assembly GCA_007657795.1. Taxonomy (NCBI): domain Eukaryota; kingdom Metazoa; phylum Mollusca; class Bivalvia; order Myida; family Dreissenidae; genus Dreissena; species Dreissena rostriformis. The sequence continues at coordinate 35,340 of VMBQ01001739.1, forward strand.
TGGCGGATCCTTTATTTTTATAAATTAGTCCCCTGCGAGCGAGTTACGTCTGCTTGTGTTAAAAGCAGGGGAGCTCATTGGGGATGTCTGGGTGTCGACCATTCTGGGACGGTTAGGGGGGACACTAACTCGGGGTTCCTCCTCTATTTCGCAGACACCAGAAATTGAAAGAAGCTCCAATGTACTGAAGTGCCCCGATACAAGATAGTTGGGGGTAACTGGCACCGATACCAGGCAGTCATGCCCTGTTACATTAAAAATTGAGTTGTCCGACAGATGCGTGCCACTACAAGTGGTGCCACTGACAGACAGCGGGGAGGACCCCCTGGTAGCCACAGGAGGGCGTCTCTGAGTAGGTGAGTCCCCCTGTATAGGCGATACATGGGGAGTGATGTGTATTGCGTGTGTTTGTTGGGCGTCCGGTTCCAGGGGAGTAACCTTGGGCGGGGTTTTCCTATTCTGTGGTTGNGGGGGGGGGGTAACTCTTACCCACTAACCCCTCAACTATTGGCATGTCCTCCCGGTATTGGTCATGATACTACCAGATGAGGCATGTTTTGGCGGTGACTTGGAACCGGTTGTGGTGGAGGTGTTTCGGGCGCCCATGGTGTGGCTCACAGTATCAGGTGCGAATAGCCTGCTCTCCGCCTCCGACCAGGTGACCCCATGAAAACTGGCATAAGAGGCTATACTTATAGCTCTCTTATAGGAGGGGCACCCCTGGTAGGATGTGGAGTGCTGGCTGCCACAGTCGGTACACCAACGTGTTTTGTTGGTGCACCTTCTTTGGCAATTGGATCCAGCACAGCGACAACATTTAGTGGTGTACTGACATTTACCCCTGCTAGCTATGTGTCCAAAGCCCTGGCAGTTGTAACACGGGGCAGGTTTAACTGGACAGGGACGGATGTCCAGTTCAACGCAGGTGCGGACTACCAGGACTTTGTTGGGGACTGGACCATAAGTAAGAATAGTTATTTAAACCATTCTCGGAAAGCAAGGGGGAGAGGGGCGGGTGGGTACAACCCTTTCCAGGTTAGTAATTTGGAGGGAAGGAATTGCAGGGTTGAATACTAGACATTTTTTTAAGTTCGTTCAGTTCCTGGCTTTCCGGGATCCCTGCTATATGACCAGTAACTGTCCTCATGTTCGACGGAGACAAGGCCCGGACTGCAACTTTGCCTAGTTGAAATGTCCCTTTGGAAAGAAGGGAGGCAAGCGATTGAGCGGACTTGAGCTGCAGGAGAACGCAGCCAGATGCCAAAGGCACAGTCCGCTCAACAAGTCCGGGTAGTTCCTTGGCCAAACATGAGGCCAGTTGGAAGATAGTGAAGAGGGAAATTATTGGGCCTACACTACCGACTGACTGGAGAAGGCACTTAAAGGGCATGATGTTGTGGGACAGATGGTGTTTATCCAGCCCTGAAAGCGCCTCCCCCAGTAAAGGGGTCAGATTTTGGTCTGCCCCTTGACAGATTTGTGTTGAGATGAAGACATTTCAGAGGAAAAATTGGATGTGAAGAGAGGAGAAAAAAGTGTTCTATTTTGGAAGTATGTGTATGTATGCAAATTAAATTAAATGTCAAATAAATATAGGTTATCACAGTTGAGTGATTATCACAGTAAAGCCGTAAAAAACAATATAAGCACTGCTCCGATAAACAACCCAATATAGTGTATATAAATCTATTATGAAGGATAATTATGTCATTTGGTAATTTTTAAATATTAAGTGAAGAAAGCCAAAGAAAATTTCGGATACCAAATGACGTCTAAAATACTGCAAGTTTTGAAATTTTACGAAAAGAGAAAAAAATGAGTTAATGGACGGGCAGGTTACACTGTACTATAAGTAGCTATGGATGTCTGTACGTTTCAGCTCTTTACTCTGGGTTTCGCTCTACTTTATATCTGACAGAAGCTCAAAAAATCTCTTGTTTACGTTTCACGTCTCATGTAATGGCGACCGGAAACGATGATGTGATGTGGTTGAAAGCCTCTACGCGATGACGTTTTTATTGCTTGTGTTAGAGATTGTCTAAGATGAAGCGGCACTGACCCCGGCAAAATTGGAACACATTCGTTTCAGAGAGGCGGGGCATCTTTCTGTTACAAGAATGGCATGTCAGCTGAAACTATCAAACTGTTAGGAGATTGGAAATCCACGTGTTATCAATCATATATCAGTGAAGATTTACAAACGCGAATTGTGTATTTATGCGTATGATTTTAACTTAACATTGCGCGTGCTTAATTAGTAGGAGTTTGTTAGTTAGTTTTGTAGAATAAAGCTTCCTTTACCCCTCACAGTATGTTGTTTGTTTTGTTAAAGTGGTATTAAGTTTCTTATTATCATTTAAACACTACAAACTTGCAGCGTGCCAAACATCACGTGACGAGGTCATGACCTGTAGGTAACAGGGAGCGGGCTTCTTGGTCAGTCGCACTGTTTTCTTCCTCGGAAAAGCTTCCCACCCTCCCTTCCCCATATTTTGTTCAATATTTGTTAAAAGCTATGTGGTTTGAAATCTGGACATTTTGAACTTTGATATGTATTGTAATTGTTTATTACATAAGATTATGCATTGTCAAATTATGATACACTGTATTTGTATTTTACATGAATGGTATGCGCACTATTGATTTGTGTATTTATGCGTATGATTTTAACTTAACATTACGGCGCTTGATTAGTAGGAGTTTGTTAGTTAGTTTTGTAGAATAAAGCTCCCTGTACCCCTCACAGTATGTTGTTTTTTTTTTTGTTTAATTGCTATTTACAGTTCACCGAAAAACCTGGGTCCGACTTAGATCTACTTAAATTTCTATGAATGTATTGTGCAAACAAATACCCGTACATGAAATTCTGGGGCCGTATTCCAGTAGCTTCTTAAGTTAAAAAAATAACTTAAGTTGAAATGTTGCGCAATATTTTTTCTTATCTCTGCCATTTTTTCTTTAAACATAAGATTTCACTTAAGTTAAATTCTGGTAGCTTCATAAACTATATAAATTTCTTAACTCAGTGTATTTGTTCTCATATATTTAAAATTAAGTTAACTTCCTTAAACTCTTAAAGGAATTTCTTAAAGAGAAATACTAAATGTCTCATGTTTTGTTTTTGACATTTCAAATTTAACTTAAGATATTTATTTAAGAAATTTCTTAAACTTAAGTGAAAACTTAAGAAGCTACTGGAATACGGCCCCAGGTTAACAAATCATTATGAGAGAAGTTTCAACGTGCTTGTAAGATATTAAAATATTATTAGTGGCAGATTAAATTTTCATCATTATAAAAGCTAATTCAATGGCATAAAGCTGTCATTTGCATGTTCTATACAACGAGAACTGCTTAATCCAATTTCATATTGCAAATAGAGAAATAATTTGAACACTTATAGACGAAGATTAGTTTGCACAATATATGTCAATAGCGTACAATAAGTAACCTTTTGTACATTTTGTCAAGTGATCAAACACAGCATTTAAACAGCCAAAGTGGCAATCTTAAAGAGTCTGTATAATGCAAATGAGTCTTTTAATTGGTATATCATATATTGACACAGAACAAAAACAGCGACTATGGGATCATATGGGTAGCAATACATGCCTTTATAACAGTTATTTAAATTTTAAGCATTTCATTAAACTTGTAATATTTACTCAAAGAAAACTGAATACACTAATTTTCTTATTCAAACACGATGTAACATCCATGATGGCAATAACCTGCAATTTGGAATGTCTTCATTTTGGATTAAAGACCTGTTAGAGACGCTGTACATCCCATTTACAGATAATTGTCTGTTTCTCAAGATATCTCTTGTTTAGTCAATCTTAGCATGACAATATTGACAAGCAATTGTAACAAATGAGTTGCGGGTCCAACAAACCATTACATGTGAAAATAGGATGGCAGTTTTTATGCTCCCTACTTAAGACACTTTGTATAATATCTTTTTGCTCATGTTGCCTGTTGGTTGGTTTACTTTTCACTGTTTGGGTCTATTTTACTTTTAACCTATCTTACTGGCCTTAATTGGTCCTTTTAGCTGTCATTTCCCTTGAATTATCTCCAATTTGCATTTAAAGCTGTTTTTCTCCCTACATTCTTAAGTTTTAATGATCTTCACTGAAGTTAATGAATATAAGCCTCGCTCTGTGAAAAGGGGGTTTAATGCATGTGCCTAAAGTGGCGCCCCAGATTGTTAGCCTGTGCAGTCAGCACAGGCTAATCAGGGGCGACACTTTCTGCTTTAACTTGATTTTCGTCAAGGTCAGTCTCACTTTAAACAAAAAATACAATAAAGCGGAAAGTGTCGTTCCTGATTAGCCTGTGGCCACTGCACAGGCTTATCTGGGAGGACACTTAAGGCACATGCATTAAACCCCCTTTTCACAGAGCGCCACTCATATTTTTTGTGAAGGGCATACAATCTTAACCAGTTATCAACCAAATGATAACTGTGAAGCTCTGCATGACGCTTGAATTATCTAACATTGTCTGTAAGCTGTTCCAGGTCCACATATTTCATTGAATCATCAATGAATTTATTTAATTAATGCATTTGGGATTTAAAACTTTCATGATCAGCCAAATCGCACAAGCAACTGCAAAATTATGACTTTTGATTTTACTAAATTTGGCATTTTTGACAGTTAATGTCAAAGATATCTCATCCAGAATTCATTAGGCTTGATACTTAAAACTTTTCTTGAAACCGTTAGGGGCAGAAATGCTCTTTAATCAGATTTGTTTAGTTTCATATTTTAGTTTTTTGACAGAATTAATAGTTGGAGAGCCATAATGTTTTTCGTCATGACTAAAATGATAACAATACATGGATACTCGTGTTATAGGTTGTATATAAGTCTAATTAATTAGTTAAGTATATTTTTCAAGGACTAAGTCATGGTTAAAGGGGCCGTCCAACAGATTGGTAAATTGACAAAATTAAAAAAAGTTGTTTCATATTCGCAAATTTTCGCGTTTGTTATGATATTTTTGAGGAAATAGTAATACTGACCATTTACAATGCTCTTAAATATCCATTATATGCATCTTTTGACGATTTGAAAACCTCAAAATCATAAAGCGTCGTTCGACGCGAAACGATTGAATAATTTGGAAAGTTCTGTTATTGTCGCTATATTTTGTAAAACTACGAGGATTGCTTATATATGGTATAAAATACGGCTATCGTACATACTTGTCAGGATGGCCGAGCGGTCTAATTGGTTTTTACTCCAGGACCCCGATGGTCACTGGTTCGAGCCCTGATGAGGTTTACTTTTTTTTCCCTTTTTAAATTGTATTCTTGTTTTTTAACTGCAGATTTTTAGGTCAAATGTTTGAATTTATCAATATAGAGCATTTAATGACATGCTTCAATACATGCCAAAATCTAGTGGACAGTCCCTTTAAATTGTCAATGTAAAAAGAGGCACATTTGCCCAGGTTGACCAGGGTCTAATTACAGCTGTAGTAATAACACTGGCACCAGCGCTCTTTAGTCCAATAAATAAGAGGTAAAAGGTGAAGTGAGACATATTCACATTGGAACCTGCAAATATTACCAATAAAAGAAGAAGGTTAATAATTGCAAAGGGCCAAACATGTTTTGCTACAGAGCTCTGATATATGATTATAATTATGTACCACTATATTTCCTAAAACTTGTTCTTCTATCTATCCATATCTTTAAATAAATTATACATACTTAAAAGTAGAGAATAATGAACGATTTCATACTTTTTGTTGATGTACAAGTTTTCTGAAAAATAGTGATACACCTAATGACCTATTGCACATTGAGTTTTTGGTTCCCTGCATACATATTAGTGCTTATGAGTTATTATTGTGGTTATAGAAAACAACATTTTACTCACTTACTGTACACAAATAATTTTAACATATATGTTGGTAAAATTACCTTAATATGTCATTTAGAGAATATTGCAAACGTTTATTGTGAATAAATTACTTTTCAACGTGGAACGCATCGTTGCAAATGCTTGAACTGAACTATGGGAAGCCACTCTTTTAAACTAAAACAACAAGCGCACACTAATGACTACCCTTTGTATACTTTATCCATTACAAAGAAAGAAATTATCCCATTACACGCCATATGAGTATTTTTGTCAGTATTAGTATTTACTTTAATACACACATATAACCATTTTGGGGACAGGGCCGCGCATGACGAAGTGCAAACGCTGCGGTTTTTTAGAACCAAAGATCTATCAATAAATTATATCTACAGATAGGTCTTTGGTAGAATGCGACAGAAACGTCATACTCTTTCTATACAGGGACCTATACAACAATGTTGTATAGGTCCCTGTTCTATACAATGTGATGGTGGAGATGTTAGGGTCGCACCCATACCGGTAAGCTTATACTACCGACAGCATTTGGGTGGTATGGTCCTTCAGTGGACCATGGGCTATGTTATGTGCGTATCCACGGCGACGGTCAGATATGCCTTGTATTCGACCCTGGTGATTTTTTCCAGTTCCAAGCGAATTGTTTCTGTAGCAATGACGACGGTCCTAAGGGTGATCCTGTGGCATTCTGAACCAGTTCTGCGTAATAAGCGTTAAGTTTTAGAACGGTCTTAGTGTCGACGTCTATCTGCAATCTGAGGCGTTCTCTGGGGTTCCCGTGGCGTCCTTCAACATTCTAAGCACGACCACAAGGCCTCCATGGCGTCCCTATCGCGTTCTGGTCGCCATGAGAACCCGGTAAAGATTCCAGTCTGCTATGCGTGGGATATTAATTAAAGTACATGTTTTGTATTTTTATTTCAAAGCTACATTATCGCGCGTTACGGGCCATACCTTTGCCTTACGGTTCGATTCGCATACTTACATTATTATTATTATTGTATTTAGTCCATGTATTCAATGCGCGTTCATTTTAAACACATTGCCAAAATAACGTCACACAAGTTAAAAATTATGTATGCGAAAAATTTGACTACAAGTATATGTAATCCAATAAGTGTATACATGATATATGTTATTAAGCCAAATTTAGCAGAAAGTTTGACAAATTAAAACCCCAATGACACCACAAAGACTGCATTACAAGTAATCGCTATATATGCTATATATGCAAATCAAATTTACATATTTCCACTAGCATTCATTTGTTTTTTCCTTGCGAACATGGTTGCGGCAATCCATGAAATTAACAAACGAACTCGTGAACGTTTAAGAAAACATTGTTCACTTGCACTAGAAGGATTACTTTACTTTAAACATATTTTATTTCTAAAAGTGAATGATGACATAGTAACAAATATACATGGTGTCCATTGTTGCAGACTAGCACCATTGTTTCAAACCAGCAGAATGTTGATTTAACAGGGTTTCTGGACTTAGGATGTTGGCAGGGTCGGTCCCGATCCTTTGTGCTAAGAATCCCGGCTCGATAAGCCAGGGAGGGAAGCTCGTATATTAGATTGTAATGTCACATCTAACAATTAGCCATCCTTTGAGGTATTCACGGGGAAACAAGTGTTTCATATCATTCTATGATGTACTAGCAGTCTCCGAATATTGTCATGGCGTTCCCGGAAGTCTCCAAATTAGGTAACGAGTATATTAAGAACATGATGCTGGGGCTTATACCAGAATTCGATTGGTCAAAAATGATGTCATTTACATAATTTTATTTAGAGTTATATAACGTTTGATGGAAACGACGCCCAAAGCCCTCAGACACATTAGGCTCTGAAACAAGTGAGTCGTGGTCTCAGATAATCGAAATATAAATTTTGGTGATGTAAGAAGGCATTGTACAGTAAGTTGATTTTGTTTTTCATTAGTTATTTTTGTATTAATAGTTTTGCATCTTTTCTTAAAGTGCTTCTTTGATAAATCAATTGATACATTTATTCGAGTGAATATTACAGTCTCATTAACTAACTCTAAAGTTAGAGAATAGGAAAACTACACAGTCATCTGAGAACGGAATTTAGTTTTCATTTCAATTATGTGTTATTTGTATCAGTTGGAATCAATGTTACGTGATTTCAATTTATCACATGTTATTATTACGCACATGTATAAAGATCCTGCATGCAACATTGTCGTTTGTTTATTATACTTTTCATTCGTATTGTTAATTACAGATAACCGTCACTTAAGAAACGTCACTTAAGAAACGTCACTTCGTAATCGTCACATTGGTATTTACATCGTCACAAAGGATGTATTTGTGAACGTCATTACGTATTATCATCTTCGCATTTGTCATCGTTGCCATATCCGTCGGAGACGTCATTGTCGACGTAGTCTGTGTACTTGTCGGCGTCTTCGGCGGCATTGTTTATATGAAATAAAAGTTGGAACGGGACGTGTGAATTGCAGTGTTCCTCCCAAAGATTTATAAACACGGACCTTGACATAGTCGGGTCCGGCGACGTTTCCTACATCCATACATACATAATGTAAAAAGTTCCACAACATTATGGGGGGGGAGGTCTAGAAGGATTCTCTACGACCTTCCATAACAGTTAACAATATATGGAAGAAATCGTAAAAAAACGACTTGTCATGAGCATGCTCGGACGAGAAGTTTTGACAAACTCGGGGTAGACAGAGAACATTAGAACAGTTAAATCCAAAATACACAGTTCCCTCTTTTTTACCTCTGTATTAAAGTTTGTTTATTGATATTCCGACTTTAATGTTGTGCTGTCCTTTGGTGAATTTGAATTTACTTGATATTGTGAATGATTGGAAGGTTGTCTCTAAAACAAACAACAATTCTACTTTTAAAAGTGAATATTCTCATAATGGTATATATAGTAAGCTATCTGTATACCTTCTGGATATATTTCCCCAATTATCAGCTCATGAAAGTCTGTTTTCTGTTTTAACTTAAGATTCATAATCCACTATTTCATTTCCTATGTGTACTTTCGAATATACAGATATATGAGAGTGAAATGAACTTAACCCATTTATGCCTAGCGGACTCTCCCATCCTTCTAAATTGGATCAATTTATTTCCAAATTTAGGGATGTCTAGTATATTTATTTCTATATTTAGAATTTTTCTTACAGAAATTCCTTTACGCAAACAGCGCAGACCCTGAAGAGACGCCGCATTATGCGGCGTCTCTTCTGGGTCTACGCTGTTTGCCAAGGCCCTTTTTTCTAGACGCTAGGCATAAATGGGTAATTAAAAGCATTCTTGATTTGCATCACTTAACAAAATTGTGTTATGTAATAACATACATTATATTATCTGACTTCTACATCGCATTTAACTTTTGGACCCTTTCTCCAAGATAAATTTACCAGCAGATAAGTCGATTGTAACCAGGTTTCTAGCGAAGTTATTAGATTGGGTACTGCAGGTCGGCCGCGTCAAAAGGTGATGGCATTGGCCAATCTTGATGAAACCTGGATACACAAGCTTACATGGAGACCAGGTCAATGCCACTGTACATAAAACTAGGAAGATGGATGTCGTTTAAGTACTTGATTTACGATGTCTGTATTGCGCATAGTAGGTAGCTTACAAGCAGATCTTTTGCCGGTAATTGTATTTGATTTCAGTGGGTCAATACTAAGGTCATTGCAACTTTAAATAGAAAACGGTTTCCGATCAATTACTTTAGAGTTCAGATGAGGTGTTATAATTGTGCTTAACCTTTTTACATGTAGCTTGCATGCATAGGATTGGGATTACAATGTTAATCAAATAAAACTAAATTAAGTAGAAAAACGTTAAAAAACTGTTGGCATTGCCATGTTTCTTGGCCTTTTGAAAACATGTTAAAGGCGAAAACACACATTACAGACAACACAAATAAGTTGACAGCAGCAAGCTAATTTGGTAATTAATGTCAATTTCTGATCATTTTATAGTATTACATGGTTCGGAATGTTGTAATAACCAATATAACAACATCATTCTTTGAATGGATTATAACAAATTAATATGGGTTTTGCCAGTCATATTAGAAATTTGTACCAATACTATTTGATGTCGTACCTAATCATAATCTCAATACATAGGATTTGTGGATCATTTCGGGACATATTACAAGCTCAAATAATGAACGTTCTACATGTTTTAGTGAGTGTTTTAATTATAAGGAAGTTTTAAGTACCCGATACACGTAATTACAATGGTATACACCCCATACAAACCCCGTCTTCCACACAGGTCATTTAAAGCTCAGTTATCTTAATTTGTAACCACAAAGTAGTGTATGTTATAACATTGACGGGATACTAAGAATATGTACAATTTAGTGGGGTGAACAAATCTAGAAATCCAAAAAGGTTCTGGTATACTAAAACGGCGGAGAAGGAAAACATGATCAAATATTTTACGGTATACACCAACGAAAGGCTTGAACTTCGGTACTTTCCCACCATGCACAGAGGGTTGTTAATCGTATTACTGGGAGCTTTAGCACATGCCAGTAAGTTCAGAATCTTGCAAATGTACTTTGATTATTTAACTGTTGTATGGAAATAAGTATACACACATCTACATTGGTTTATGTATTGCCTTTATATTGCACGCATTATAATCGGATCTGTTATTCTAACCTGACTACTTCACTTTTTTATAATGTACATGTATACTTGTTTGTTATAGTTACGACTGTACCAAACAATAATACCAGTATCAAGTCTAATATGTATACAAATTCTAAAATGTTGGAACTCATGTTGTTAATTAATTGAATATTGGCATATTCAGATGATGACGTTGATGAAACGCATTTACATTTTATTCAAGTTTATAACTTGCGTCAATTAATACGATTATGTGTAATAACAATGCAACGCATGTTATGTTCGTTGATCAACGTAATAACACCTATAGAATGTAGAAACTTGTGTAAATGATATACAATGTACGTGTTGAAAGCAAAATGTCAAAGAATTCCTTGCTTCATATTGTACTATTAACCATATTATTTCAATTGAAGGCGCTAGGACATTGCCCGGGAATCATCGTACACCACCAGCGATAATAAAGATACCGACACAGAGACTAATCGATGGAGGTAAATTTACCGAATGGGACATTTTGGTTTTCCCCAGGCTTTAATTATTTATTAATATTGATATCATTTTCCTTCCCGATTGGATAATAAAACACTGTTTTCAAAAGGGTTACGGAAATGCGCCGCTTCAAAAGAAGATTCAACTCACACATTTTATTAAAGTGAATGTTTGTTTTTATTCAGACTCAAAGTTTGCATATTTAAAAAAAAAAAACAATAAGCTTAATATTTGTTTCCCGAAACCAAAATTTCCTTATTTGAAAGGTTTCAGTATTATAAAGAAACAATAGAAGGGAAGATATTGTTTAGTCACACTTTTTCTACCTGTGAAGTTGTTTGAGAACATTATTTTCCTTGGTATCTTGGTTATTTAGTTCGCAACGCATATGTTCGCAAACTGAAATGTATTATAACTAAATTCTTACCGAGTTATGATGGAGATGCGTCAACTTAAATTAGTTTAGTTTGTAGGAAATAACGATTGGGCATTGTATTCAAGTTATTTGCTTGCATCGATTAATACCATTATGTGTAAAGACAATCCAACGCATGTCATGTTCTTTGATCAACGTAATACCTCTTACAGAATTTAGAAACTTACGTAAATGATATACAATGACCGTTTTAAAAGCAAAATGTCAAAGAATTCCTTGCTAAGTATTGTACTATTAACCATATTATTCAATTGAAGGCGCCAGGACATACCCCGGGAATCATACACCACGACCGATAATAGAGATACCACCACCACCGACAATAACGATACCGACACCGACGAAGCCTGCAAACAATTTTGTCACACTTATACGTGTTGGGTGTGTTCTGGTGGTTCTGTGTATAGCAGGTGCTGTTATAGGATGTTTTCGATATTATCGATACTGTCGGACGAGACGTTCAGCTAAAAAACCCTCTGCAACAGATGAAGCAGGTTTGAAAATTAGTGATGATAAGTGTTTATTTAACGTTTTATATTTATTTCGGTTATAGGTTTAAGATTTTTTTTTAGATTCTGTGTTGGTGGATTGATAATGAACCTTTACACATTATTTAAAGGTATGTGCTGTGATATGTGTCGTTGGTGTTTTGGCTTGTTGAAGTTGAATGGCTAGGTTATTATAATGTCCTTTAATGCGTTTCGTTCGCATGGTAATCGTATTGTCCGTCTGTCTGTCGATTCCACTCCATTTGTGAAGTATTATAATAAAAAGTACGGAAGGCACTGAAATGATAGTTTACATAATGAAAGGAGTTTCATGGTTCAATGCCTTTTATTATTTTTACTTTTTACGGAGTTATTGCCCTTATATTAATCTTCTTGTGCGGAGAATAACTGCACTTGTATTAAAGGGATTTAAAATGAAACCAGGTATATTTATTGAGGCCGTTGAAAGTACTTGCCGATTTAAAGAACTGTGTCTACTATTTTGAGTAATCATCCATTGTTTATTTTTCTTTTGCAGAGCTTAACTACACATTGAAAATTATTGTGTGAATAATGACTTTAGAAAAAGTGACGGGATTCAAATTATAATTCATATTAGGATAAAGGGCTTCAAGCGCAAGAACGTAACTTTTTGTTCAATTCTTACAAATATATTACCCAATTGTTACTTATTTTGTACGGTTCATGGTGGTCCAATTGTATTTTTTTTTCAAATATAATAACACCACATATATTGACGGAAATAAATTGTATTTTAAATGTATAGCCCATTACTTAGTTTTCGTGCATAGCATAACTATATTTTCAGGCAAATCCCACCCAATGGCCAAACATGCTGAATACAGATCAGTTAGACAAGGGACGAAAGTAGAAACAGTTGCTTGAATACGCAAGTCTGGAATCATGAGAGAAACCAGCCAGGGACCGATAATCCGACACAATCGCAACAACAGGACTATGCCTGGAACCAGCCAGCTGATACTGGGGACATTTCTCGGACCAATACACCATCGGGACCACCGCCGTCTTACTCGAATGTTGCTTACCGCTGTCGAGCTACCGAGGAAACTGTAGTGTAGTTAAAGAGAATAGAAAGCGCATAATGAAGTTCTGGCACTGTTGGATTCGATCATGCATTTATATGCACGTCTCTTGTGTAGAAAGTTCATAAACTAACCATTGGTACTAAACAATTCTATTAATTCAGTTTTAAAAAGGCGTTTATTACACTGGTATATGTAAGTAAATATGCACAATAATGAATATCGCATTGTACGATGACGCCATGTGTTTATGTGCTCGTAATTATCTCAAATATACAGCTTTTCTGTTCTTTCAGTTGGTATATATTTTCGTAGCATAAAATATAACTGCATTGAATAAATTATATGTGTGTTTTCTGCTCATTTATAAAACGTATCAAAGGATGTGCTTTTTTTCTTCTGTAAGTCAGGGTCGAATCGAATGTCGGTTTGTGTGAGTTCCGCAATACCAAGACTAACCAGGCATGTGTGTGTTTTTTTAAATGAAAATCAGTATCGAATCGAGTGTCGGGTTGGGTAAGTTCCGCATTCAGTCCTAAACGTGTGTGTTTGTGATTTTCATATCAATATTTTATGTTATCAATATGAAAACAACGCATGCATATGGAAGCTAACAAAATATGTTAAAATACACTGTAAACGGTACCATTAATGAAATGTTTGTTCATAGCACTACGCCGATAGCGACATATTCACATCACTTGTGCAGAATCATAAATCGAGTGTTTGTGGTATTAATAAATCTGCACAAAATTATGACGATTTCCCAACAGTATACATGTCCCATTCAGGGCGGATTAAGCTGTTTTGGAGCCCAAGGCTGCACATGTTTCGGGGGCCCCCTTCCTTCTGGTCCCCTTCTGTATATTGACAATCTAACTTGATACTACAACAACAAAGATCGGAACACTTGCTTTTGTACACAGTTGAAAGTTACATTATATATATAGAAAAACAAGTTAAACAGTGTATAACTATTTTATTGACTGAACTTTACACACAAGTTACATGTAACAGATTCCAGCCTATAAGTCTCTTCTAAGGCACTTCAGCTGGCCAAAGTCATCGATCAGCTTTGTGAAGTCTTGTTCTGGAAGGACTTGATATTCAATAGACAGTAGCCCCAATGATGTCAACTTTTCCTGACTCATGGTGTTCCTCAGATAGTTTTTCACGCGTGATAATGTTAAAAATGACCTCTAATATTGCCAGTTATTAACTGGAATTGTTTAGTATATTTGTACAGTGATGGCAACGTTTGGAAAAGTTGTCTGTAAATGACCTCCATCTTACTTCAGAGGTTCACTCACGTGGGTGATGGTTCTGTCTTGGTCCGCTTCTAAGATGGCTTTGAACTGAACTGAACGAACTCGTCAAAAAAAGATCATCCAAGGTGAGAGACTCAAACTATGTCATTAAACCAAACAATTTGTGAAGACCAGAGTATGCGCTCAACCGCTTGCGAAGTTCAACAGTGAGATAATTAAATATGCTGTAGTATGTGTGAATTCGAAAATTGTCGCGTGCACTTAGCTCAACTTCGCATCTGGTGTCGCACTCTCGTCACGAAATAGTTTCCGTCGTTTCTTATGCTTATTCGCATCCTTATATTCGTTGATTGCAACGCACGCTTTGGCCTTCTCTTCAATGTCGTCAAATGTGTCCCGGGTATCCAGTAAAAAGCTGATAAGAGAGCTGTAAAGTTTCACAACATTCAGTAAGTCATTTTTTTTAGAACCAAAGATCTATCAATAAACTATATCCACATTTCTATACAATGTGATGGTGGAGATGGTAGGGTCGCACCCATACCGGTAAGCTTATACTACCGACAGCATTTGGGTGGTATGGTCCTTCAGTGGACCATGGGCTATTTTTGTGCGTATCCACGGCGACGGTCAGATATGCCTTGTATTCGACCCTTTGATTTGTGATTTTTTAAAGTTCCAAGCGAATTGTTTCTGTAGCAATGAAGACGGTCCTAAGCGTGATCTTGTGGCATTCTGAACCAGGTCTGCGTAATGAGCGTTAAGTTTTAGACCGGTCGTAGTGTCGACGTCTATCTGCAATCTGAGGCGTTCTCTGGGATTCCCGTGGCGTCCTTCAACATTCTTAGCACGACCACATGGCCTCCATGGCGACCCTATCGCGTCGTGTTCGCCATGAGAACGCAGTTAAGATTTGGACAGTCTGCTATGCGTGGGATATCAATTGAACTACATGTATGTATTTTTATTTCAAAGCTATATTATCGCGCGTTACGGGTCATACCTTTGCCTTTCGGTTCGATTCGCATACTAAAATTATAAAAAAAATTACTACAAGTATATCTTTGAGAATTTGACTACAAGTATATTATTGAGAATTTGACTACAAGTATATTATTACACTATATATATANTCACTTACACTAGAAGGATTACTTTACTTTAAACATATTTTATTTCCAAAAGTAAATAATGACATAGTTAAAAATATACATTGTGCCCATACATACATAATGTAAAAAGGGTTAGACCTAAATTTCCACAACATTATCGGGGTCAATATAAAGAAGTGAAAATCAAGAAGGATTTTCTAGGACCGTCCATAACCATATATGGAAGAAAGCGTAAAAAACGACTTGTCATGCGCATGCTCGGACGAGAAGTTTTGACAAAATCGGGGTAGACAGAGAACATAAGAACAGATAACTTCAAAATACCCAGTTCCCTCTTTTTTACCTCTGTATTAAAGTTTGTTTATTGATATTCCGACTTTAATGTTTTGCTGTCTTTGGTGAATTTGAATTTACTTGATATTGTGAATGATTGGAAGGTTGTCTCTAGAACAAACAACAATTCTACTTTTTAAGTGAATATTCTCATAATGGTATAAGTAAGGTATATGTAGGCCTTCTGGATATATTTCCTCAATTATCAGCTCATCAAAGTTTGTTATCTGTTTTAACTTAAGATTCATAATCCATTATTTCGTTTCGTTTGTTTACTCTTTTTAACATTCGAATATACAAATATATGAGGGTGCAATGAACTAAATAAAAGCATTCTTGATTTGCATTACTTAACACAATCTTGAATACCTTATATTATCTGACTTCTACATCGCATCTACCTTTTTGACCCATTCTCCAAGATAAATTTTCCAGCAGTTAAAAGTCGATTTTAACCAGGTTTCTAACGAAGTAATTAGATTGGGTACTGCAGGTCGGCCGCGTCAAAAGGTGATGACATTGACCAATCTTGATGAAACCTGGATATACACGCTTGCGTGGAGACCAAGCTTTATACTGCATTAGGGGCTAGTCGGGTCAATGTCACTGTTAATAAAAATAGAAAGATGGATTTCGTTTAAGTACTTGATTTACGATGGCTGTCTCGCACATATCAGGTAACTTACAAGCAGATCTTAAGCCGGAGATTGCACTTTTTGGGGTCAGTCGGGTCAAGACTAAGGTCATTGTAACAGTAAATAGAAAACGGTCTCCGCTCAATTACTTTCAGAGTTCAGATGAGGTATAATAATTGTGCTAAGCCTTTTTACATATGTAGCTTATATGCAGACGTATCTTGGGATAATACAGTTAATCAAATTAAACTAAATCAAGTGGTTAAGATAGCGCACCTGTAATGATTTCCCGCGATTTATTCGAAGATTGAAGAGCCTTTTTACCTGTTTACTTGTGGATATCTAATTTAAGCAGGTACTAATGTGAAGTCGCCGTTGCCGAGTGGTTAAGCCGATAGACTAGAAATCTTTTGGGATCTTCCCGCGCAGGTTCGAATCTAGCCGACAATGCATATNCGCAGATTAGTTTCGGTGATAACATTCACAGGGGATACCGGTACTTGTAATTTAAACCATTTTGTGGGGTGAAACAAAAATCTAAAAAATCAGAAAAGAATCAAACATTTGACGGTATATTAACAACGAAATGCTTGAACTTTGTTTCGTTTCCACCATGCGCAAAGTGCTGTTGATCGTTATACTTGGAGCGTTCGTACGTGCCAGTAAGTCATCTTGTATATTTACTTTGATTATTGATGTCACTTATGGAAATGAGTTTATACATAACTATAATTGTTTATGTATTGCCTTTATATTGCACGAATTATAATTGGATCTGTTGCACTAACCTGACTACTTCACTTTTCTTGTTAATGCACATGTATACTTGTTTGTTATAGTTACGACTGTTCAAAAAAATAATACCAGCATCAAGTCTAAATAATTATGAAAATTTTATTGAAACTCATGTTGTTAATTACATGATAACATGGTGGGGGTGATGATGATGATGATGATGATGATGTGATGATGATGATGATGATGATGATGATGGTGGTGATGATGATGATGATGATGATGATGATGATGATGATGATGATGATGATGATGATCGTTGGTTAAGTTTGTAGCAAAAAATGCATTGACATTGTATTCAATCATTTTACTTGCGTCAATTAATACGATTATGTGTAAAATCAATGCAACGCATGTTATGCTCGTTGATCAACGTACTAAGTCTTATAGAATGTAGAAACTTGCGTAAATCATATACAATGTACGTTTTGAAAGCAAAATGTCAAAAAAAAAGCTTGCTTCGTATTGTACTATTAACCATATTGTTAAATTGAAGGCGCTTGGACATACCCCGGGAATCGTACACCACGACCCCGACCGACAATAAAGATACCGACACAGGGATTAATCGATGGAGGTAAATTTCCCGAACGGGAAATTTTGGTTTTCCCCTGGCTTTAATCATTCATTATTTAGACTCAAACTTTGCATCTTTAAAAAAATAAAAGCTGAATACCTGTTTCCTGAATTTGAAATCGTATATTCCGTATCGGGAAACTGTAACACAAAATATCAACAATATAATGTGGATGTTAAATGTTTCAGTATTATATAGAAACAACACAAGAGAAAATGTTGTGTAGTCACACTTGTTCTACCTGTTTAGTTGTTTAAGTAAATTTTTTTCATTTGTATCTTGGATATTTTGTTCGCAACGCAAATGTTCGCAAACAGAAATGTATGCTTACTAAATTCTTGTCGAATTATAATGGAAATGTCTGAACACAAATTGGTTTAGTTTGTAGGACAAATCGCTTGGAAATTGTATTCAAATTATTTACTTGCGTCAAAGAATACCATTATTTGTAATGGCAATGTTACGCATGTTATGTTCTTTGATCAACGTAATAACTCTTATATAATGTTAATAATAGAAAATGAACGTTTAAAAAGCAAAATGTCAAAGAATTCCTCACTTCGTATTGTACAATTTACCATATTATTCAATTGAAGGCGCCAGGACATTCACCGGGAACCATCTTACACCACGACCGACAATAAAGTTATCGACACAGGGCTTAATCGACGGAGGTAAATTTCCCGAATGGGACAATTTGGTTTTCCCCTGGCTTTAATCATTTGATAAATATTGATAGGAATTCCTTCCCGATTGGATAATAAAACATTATTTTTCAATAGGGTTGCGAAAATGCACCGCTACAAAAGAAAATTAAACTTACATTTTATAAAAGTGCATGTTTGTGAACAAATTTGTTTTTATTCAGACTCAAAGTTTGCATCTTTTTTTTTAAGCTTTATACTTGTTTCCCGAATTAGAAACCAAAATTTCCATATCAGGAAACTGTAGCACAACATATTAACAATATAATGTAGATTGAAATCGTATTATATATGATATGTATTATATAAAGAAACAATTCAACGGAAGATATTGTATGTCACACTTGTTCTACTTGTTAAGTTGCTTGCGAAAAATATGTTCCTTGGAATCTTTGATATTTAGTTCCAAACGCAAATGTTCGCAAACTTAACTGTATTCTTACTCAATTCTTGCCGAGTTATGAAGGAGATTTGTCAACACAAATTGGTTTAGTTTGAAGTGAAAAACGCTTGGAAATTTTATTCAAGCTATTTATTTGCGTCAAATAATGCCATTATGTGTAATGACAACCCATTGCATGTTATGTTCTTTGATCACCGGTATAACCCTTATGTACTTGCGTAAATGATATACCATGTACGTGTTTAAAGCAAAATGTCGAAGAATTCCTTGCTTTGTATTGTAGTATTAACCATATTATTCAATTGAAGGCGGTAGGCCATACCCCTGGAATCATCTTATACCACGACCGATGATGTGGCCAACACCACCGATAATAGAGATACCGACATGGACATTCTCCGGGAATCTGCCACCAATACCGGCAATGAAGATACCGACACTGGCGAAGCGCACAAAAATACCTGTAAAACTAATAGTTGTTGGATATATGTTTGGGATTCTGTGTATAGCAGGTGCGGTTACGATGTTATCTATACGATGTTATCTATACTGTCAGACGCGACGTTCAGCTAATCATCCCTCTGCAACAGATGAAGCAGGTTTGACAATTATTGATGATACGATCTTATTGAACGTTGTATATTTATTTCAGTTATAGGCTTAATGTTTTTTAGATTCTGTGAATTCTCAAGTTGATAGTTTGATAATAAACCTATACAAATTAATTAAAAGGCCGTCCAACAGATTGGTAAATTGACAAAATTAAAAAAAGTTGTTTCATATTCGCAAATTTTCGCGTTTGTTATGATATTTTTGAGGCAATAGTAATACTGACCATTTACAATGCTCTTAAATATCCATTATATGCATCTTTTGACGATTTGAAAACCTCAAAATCATAAAGCGTCGTTCGACGCGAAACGATTGAATAATTTGGAAAGTTCTGTTATTGTCGCTATATTTTGTAAAACTACGAGGATTGCTTATATATGGTATAAAATACGGCTATCGTACATACTTGTCAGGATGGCCGAGCGGTCTAATTGGTTTTTACTCCAGGACCCCGATGGTCACTGGTTCGAGCCCTGATGAGGTTTACTTTTTTTTCCCTTTTTAAATTGTATTCTTGTTTTTTAACTGCAGATTTTTAGGTCAAATGTTTGAATTTATCAATATAGAGCATTTAATGACATGCTTCAATACATGCCAAAATCTAGTGGACAGTCCCTTTAAT
>VMBQ01001739.1:56844-78363 GCA_007657795.1 Dreissena rostriformis
TCTTTAAAGGGGCCGTCCAACAGATTGGTAAATTGACAAAATTAAAAAAAGTTGTTTCATATTCGCAAATTTTCGCGTTTGTTATGATATTTTTGAGGAAATAGTAATACTGACCATTTACAATGCTCTTAAATATCCATTATATGCATCTTTTGACGATTTGAAAACCTCAAAATCATAAAGCGTCGTTCGACGCGAAACGATTGAATAATTTGGAAAGTTCTGTTATTGTCGCTATATTTTGTAAAACTACGAGGATTGCTTATATATGGTATAAAATACGGCTATCGTACATACTTGTCAGGATGGCCGAGCGGTCTAATTGGTTTTTACTCCAGGACCCCGATGGTCACTGGTTCGAGCCCTGATGAGGTTTACTTTTTTTTCCCTTTTTAAATTGTATTCTTGTTTTTTAACTGCAGATTTTTAGGTCAAATGTTTGAATTTATCAATATAGAGCATTTAATGACATGCTTCAATACATGCCAAAATCTAGTGGACAGTCCCTTTAAAGGTATGTGTTGTGAAATTTGTCGTTGGTGATTTGGCTTATTATAATCTTATTGTCCGTCTGTCCGTCGATTCCACTCCATTTGTGGAGTATTATAATAAAAAGTGCGGAAGGCATTATAATGAAAGGAACTGCATAGTAAACTGCTTTTTATTATTTTAACTATTTACGGAGATATTGCCTTTATATTAATCTTCTTGTGTGGAAAATAACTGCACTTGTATTAAAGGGATTAAAAATGAAACCAGGTATATTTAGTGAGGACGTTGACAGTACTTGCCGATTAAAAGAACTGTGTCTACTATTTTGAGTAATCATCCATTGTTTATTTTTCTTTTGCCGAGCATAACTACACAGCGAAAATTCTTGGGTGAATAATCCCTTTAGAATAAGTGACAGGATTCAAATTATACTTCATATTAGTATAAAGGGCTTCTAGCGAAATAACGTATTTTTTTGTTCAATACTTACACATATATAACCCTATGATTAATTATTTTAGCGATCATAGCGTTACAATTGTAATTTTTTATATATAATATACCACATATATTGACGGAAAGTGTGAAGTAAAACAAATTGTCTTCAATATACATTGTGTATTGTATTTTAAAGTTATAGCCCATTACTTAGTTTTTGTGCATAGCATTACTATATTTTCAGGCAAATGCTACCCTTTGACAAGAAATGCTGAATACCGACCAGTTGAGACACGGGACGAGAGTAGAAGCAGTTGCTCTAATAGGCAAGTCTGGAATCAGGAGAGAAACCAGCCAGAGACCGATAATCCGACACAGTCCCAACAACAGGACTATGCCTGGAACCAGTTTGCGGATACTGGGGACATTCCTCGGACCAAAACACCTTTGGGACCCCCGCCATCTTACTCGGATGTTGCTAACAGCGAACGAGCGACTGCGAAAATTACCGTGGTTTAAGAGAATTGAAAGCACAGAATGAAGTTCGGGCATTGTTGGATTCGATCATGCATGTATATGTACGTTGTTTTGGTCGAGTGTTCAAAAACTTACCATTTGTACTAAATACTTATATAAAGTATCAGTATCAAATCGAGTGTTGGGATGGGTAAGTTCCGCACTCAGACTTAAAAGTGTATATATGTGATTTTAATATCAATATTTTATGTTATCAATATGAAAACAGCACATGAATATGAAAGTAAACAAAATGTGTTTAAATAAACTGTAAACGGTACCATTAATGAAATGTTTGTTCATAGCACTACGCTGAAAGCGACACATTTACTCACATCAGTTTTCAGAATCATAAATCGTGTGTTTGTGATATGAATAAACCTAGTCCTGCACAAAATTATGACGATTTTATGAGTGGAGGATTTTTGAAAATCATTTGACGTGTTTATAACGATAGTTTCGTTGGTTGTTCTGGTACACATTTTTGATGAACTTTTTTTTAGTTCTTTATTGATCAACGTTGTATTTTTTAAAAGTAAGATCTGTTTTTTTGTGTGTTCTTTTTCATCAGAAATTCATCAGTGTTAAGTTAATGATACCCCATTCAATCACTTATTTTTATCACTTGCTATACCTTTTTTTCCCATGTAATATAACCATTACATATTTTTTTATATTACACATGTGTAATACAACATTTTAAGCGTTTTTATTGGCTACAGAATCAATAACTAACCAATCGCATGGCTTTATTTTGGCGAAATGACGTCGTCAACATGAAATGACGTCACGATAGTAAACAACTTTAAGATCTATCAGCATTTGTTTGGTCAATTAAGATGTATTTTATTTAGTTTAAAAGCATGTGATAAAAAAGATCTGACACTCGTTGTCATATCATACCATATTTTATTAAACTCGTCCAGGAAATTCGTTAGTAAGCTCGCCAAAGGCTCGCTTACTAACAACATTCCTCAACTCGTTTAATAAAATATGGTATGATATGACAACTCATGTCAGATCCTATATATATCCTGCCCTAATTCATTTGGTGATTTTATTAAAAACCTACACATAATATTTATTAATTGTATGTGTGGTGGTCAAAGCACAATTAATTTCAATACACTATGAAAGTAATATTGTGAAGAAGGGCTTAAAATGATTATTAAAATAAGCATTTATTAATGCTATGAAACTAACATGGTTAAAACAAGTATATATCTCTGAAGGTAAATGGCTAGTCATCGCAAATTTGTATGTTAATTGTAACAAGCTTGTAAACTGAGTTAAACATTACTCACAAAAGATGACAAATTTAACCTCCAATCCATTTTGGAAACATGTCATACAATCGTTTGTCTTTTTCCAATAAAAATAAATAAATAAAACATTAATGCATCTTACATATTTTCCCGTCCACTTTTTACAACGATGGAATATGCACAGAAAAAGCATATTTGGTATATGGCAAGAAGTTAATATATAATAAACTTGTTGAAGAGTAACGTAGATTTATTTCAATTAAAAAGGGAATAAAAAAGCTGTATTATTCACAATTTACAAGAAAAATATACACTTTAAAGAATGGAAAAAACATTTATATGTTCATCATTCAAAGTATAATTTTCATGCAGAATGTGGAGTTTATTTATTATATATTAAAAAGAAATGAAACGAAATGCCAATAAAGCAAAAATGGACTTATAAATAAAACCAGCAAATTCGTTGAATTGATATCCCCGCAAAACTAGAGCTTTGTCACAGACGTCACGTATACCCCCACATGCTGCATTGGCACAGAATATATACAAAGGGCCATAACTCCGTTATTAACAGATGGCATGCATCATCCTCTTATCCATATATATAATCATACCAGGTTTCAAAGAAATCCGCCAAAGCACGTCCAAGATATGGCTCCGGAAACAAAAGTGCCGGACGGACGGAAGGACGAACGGACAACGCCAAAACAATATCCCTCCGACTTTGGTGGGGATAATAATTTGAATTTTGACGAGGAATGGAAAACGATTTTTGTAACCTTTTACAATCAATAATTATTCAAATTTTGAGTGGTCCTAATATAAAATGATAGGGAAAAAAATATTTACTTTTTAACATGAAACTGTTTTTTTTTGTAAAAAATAGCGAGAAGACAATAAAACACATGTTTTGGAGTGTCCCTATTCAAAAGTACCATTTAAGATCTTTTCCATCTAAAACTTATCCATATATTAACATGAAAAATGCCAGTGTATGTTATGTAGATTTGAACACGATGGAGTAAAATGGAGGCTTTAAGGATTGACATATAGTAATTTCTGTCTTTGTTTCTATTCTTCGTTATTAAAATTAATCATTACAAATCAAATACCAGCTTCTTCCCCATCAAAACACATATAACCTATAGCCGTTTTTCAGATGGCTGTATCTCCTTCACCAAATTGTTTACTTCGTTATCAGTATACTTTCACCGTCATGTTGTGTCCCTTAGCATTTTCTTAAGAGGTTTAGAAATAAAATTAATAAATATAAACAAAATCAAATATTACATAGATACAAACATGAATGTTAGTTTATTTTAAACTCAACTGTTTAGTCTGACATGTTATTGATGCGTAAAAATGTCCATATGTGCAAAACCCTTCCTATGCTGATGAGATGATGCCAATATCTTTTGTATTCTTGCATGTTTAGTTGTATAAACTATGCGCAATTTAAATGCTGCAGTGATACTCTATGTGATTTTGTGTCCTTTAAGTACAAAATACGCGAGGTTATTGCTTATATTATACCCATGTTTTTTTGTATCACGGTTGCATTAAGTAGTTATGTTTAAATGTGTTTTTCTACTTTTGTCCAGAATTTTCTTACCTTTAATTGTGTTACTAGTACTTTTTAAATTGTCGATTCTAAATAAAACATTTGTTTCTATAATTTAGATTTTTGTTTTAAATTATTATTCCATTTTTTGTTTCCATCGTAATATATTGAATACATAATATATTTTAAGAACATATAATGTATGCAATACATACTATTTTGTATATTTGTTTCACATTTTTCGATATAATTAGGGTACAAAGCATCTATGAACACTATGACTGGTGTGAATAAAAAAATAATAAAGGTAAACCAACATGAAATAGAATTGCAAAAGTACATTATTTAGATTACAAATTATTGTATATATTACTTATACATATATATTCCTAATGAGAGTAAGTACGTTTTTATTCATAGTTTTAAGGATTTTATTGGAAAATCAGCGAAACGCCTTTGACCATTTAATAACTTTCTTACTTTCTTACTTACTCTTCTGGGCATAGGGCCTTGACTACTGTCCGCCATTGGGTACGGTCCTGAGCCCTTCGCTTTGCTTCACCCCATGATAGGTGGAGAGGCTTTAGCTCTGTCTAAAGAGTTCTCCTCCAGGTGCTTGCTGGTCTTCCTCTCTTTCTCCGGCCTTGTGGATTCCAATCCAGAACATGCCTGGTGATGTTTGGTTGGTCTCTACGGAGGGTATGGCCAATCCATTTCTACTTCCTCTCTTTAATGGTGGCGGTGATTGGTTTCTGTCTCGTCCTCTTCCAGAAATCCTGGTTGAAAATTCTGTCTGGCCGTCTGATTGGAAGGATGTTGCGGAGGCATCTGTTGATGAACACCTGTAGTTTGTGATCCAGCGCTTTGGTGTGTTTCCAGGTCTCCGATCCATACAGCAGGACAGACTTCACGTTCACGTTGAAGAGGGTCAGCTTTGTGGAAAGGCTTAGGTGCCTGTTTCTCCAGGTGTTCCTTAGCATGTTGAAAGCACACTGGGTCTTACCAATTCGGACTTTGACATCCTCATCAGCACCTCCTGTCTTGGAGACAACACTTCCCAAGTATACAAAGCTGTCCACTTCTTCCAGCGGCCGGTCTCCCAGCAGAATGGGAGCTGCGCGAGTAGCATTGATGCGCATTGTCTTCGTCTTGCTGGAGTTGATGGCTAGCCCTGTACTTCTAGCTGTATCGACTAGGTTTTGAATCTTCTCCTGCATGTGCTGATGAGTATGGGACAGCAGGCTTATGTCATCTGCAAAGTCCAAGTCTTCTAGCCGTTTGGTAATGGTCCACTGTATCCCACGTGATTGACTAGTTGTAGTGGTCATTATACAGTCGACAACAAGCGGGAAGATCAGAGAGGAAATCAAACAGCCCTGTCGTACGCCGGTTGTTACCTCAAAGGATGGGGACAGTTCGCCATTGTGAATAACATTGCAGGTGGTTGTTTCTTAAAGGCTGCGGAGTATGTTGATGATTTTGTTTGGAAGGCCATAGAACTTCATTATCTTCCACATTGTAGCTCGATCTACCATATCGAACGCCTTTTTGAAATGTATGAAAGTCATGTATAAAGGTGCCTGCCATTCCAGTGATTGCTCAATGATGACTCGCAGCGTAGCTATCTGGTCAACACACGATCCCCCGACTCGAAAACCCGCTCGCTTGTCTCTCATCACTTTGTTGACAGCTGCTTTAATCATTTCCAGGACTACTCTTGTAAGCACTTTGCTTGGCAGAGACAGTAGCTGGATTCCTCACCAATTGTGGCAGTCTCCCAGATCCCCCTTCTTTGGCAGCTCAACAATTAATCGTCTACGCCATTCTGATGGTACCTGTTCTTGGTCCCATATGTTAGCGATGAGACCTTGCAGGGTGTCTACTGTTGTCTCTGGATCTACTTTTAGAGCTTCAGGTGGAATGCTGTCTAGTCCAGGTGCTTTGTTCTACAGTTTCTGTACTGCCTTGATGAGGTCTTCTCTACTGATAGGCCCCATGTATATATTAAGGTCTTCCTTTTGCCTCAATTGCTGGTGGGCTTTCATCTGTTGTGCCATTTAGGATTATTTTGAAGTGTTCGCTCCATCTCTCCAGTTGTTCTTTTGGACTAGTCTGTGTATCTCCATTCAGGGATTTCACTGGTTTGCCTGAGCTGGTGCTGCTTCCGGACAGTTTCCTTGAAATGTCGTAAACAGTCTTCATGTCCCCTTTTTCTGCTTCTTCTTGTGCTTGTTCGGCCATCTGGTCTACCTGCTTGCTTTTATCTCATCTTGCACTCTTCTTGACTTCCTTCCCTTTCTCTCTGTATTCCTCTTGCAGGTTCTGCTTTCCTGCCCTGGTCTTGGCTTGTAGTAGCCTGTGCCTAATATATTTCTTCTGGTCTATCAAGCTGATGGTTCCTTCAGACATCCAGCTCTTGTGTGTCTTCTTCCTGTACCCTAATACTTCCTTGCATGTGCTCTTGGAGACTTCCTTGACATTGTCCCATTTGTCGTCCACAGTGGCTTCTTTAAGATTGGTGATCTTTACTCTGAGTTTGACTATCACCAGGTCGTGGTCGAAGCCTATGTCTGCACCTATGTAAGCTCTTACATCAGCTAGGGTTCTTCTCCATCTTCTTGATATGACAATGTGGTCAATTTGGTTCTCTGTTGCTATGTCTGATGATCTCCAGGTCTTCTTGTGGATGTCTCTGTGTGAGAAAATGGTACCCCCAATGATAAGATCATTGTTGGCACAGAAGTCCGTGTACAGTTCACCATTCTCATGTATAGTGCCCAAACCTTCTCTTCCCATCACCATCTCTCTTCCTATGTTATCTGTGCCGACCTTTGCATGCATGTCCTCGCTGACAATGACTATGTCTCTTCTTGGTGCTCTGTCAAGTACTCTTTGAAGCTGTTCATATAACTTGTCTTTGGTGGCTTGTTCTGCTTGGTTTGTAGGAGCGTAGCACTTTACCAAACTTAAAGCGAGCTGTCATCAATCTCTCATTGATTGGCTCCCATTCTATCAGACACTTGTTCGCCTCCTTTTTTAAGCATTAGCCCCACTCCATGATGGTGACCTTCTTCTTCTGGCAGACCAGATTACAGCAATGTATGCCCGGTTGCCAAGGTGATCTTTCCTGAAGATTTGTATCTTATTTCGCACATGCAAAATATCTCCAGTCCATACCTGTACATTTCTCTTGCTGCTTGTGCCGCCTTTCCATTTTCATAGAGTGTTCTTACATTCCAATTCTCAATCCGTAAGGCGTTCTTCGGTTAGAGTAGAGTCTGCAGATTAGTCTGCTTCATACGCTCTCTCCGGGGTCGATACCGTTGAATCTTCTGGTTTTCAGTAGTGTTGGTTTCTGTAGCAGTGTGTTTTTTTACACGGTGGGGGAGCTAACCCCACGCACAACCTTCCTCCTTTCTCAGCCAGGCTTAGGACCGTCCATGGCGGAGTTCTTTGACCATTTACATACAATTAAACAAAATAAAACGTGCATCAGAACAATACCAATACAAGCATGTTTATAAACACAAACTACAATGAAAATATTTCAAACGTCATATACAAACGTGTACATTGTATGTATTAAAAACAACTAATAGTAAACAGGTCATACCTAGACAAAATATTAAGGGTTTCATACAATATTTATTTAAGAAGACAAGCATATACTTGGCATTTCCCTCACGGAGTTTCATGGAATAAGTAAGGAATCTAGCTTACAGTGTTAATGACTTGAGCATTTTGTGTTGTATTTAGTAAATGTGTGATCTCACAAGGTTTCTTTGTTTGAGACTCACTGTATTCTTTATTCCGAAAATTTTAAAATTTTGTTTAATGCCCCCTCCCCTCCTTTATTAACTGCACCGCTCTTTTTTTGCATTGTTCTCCTCTTTAATTTAGTTTTGCACTCCTCTTTTTTTATCTCGTTTCTTCGACTAAGAAAGTCGTTCCCATGACATAGCTAACTCGTTCCCACGAGTAAGTATGCCGTGGGAACGAGATAGAAAAAAGAGGAGTGCAACTTAAAAAACAGGAGTGCATGTCAACTCTATGCCACCGTACTAATCGCTGTAAAAACCGTTTGCAGTAAACATAAACTTAATTATTTTAACGAAATTGCAAGCATGGTGACAGCCCGATAGACTTTTAAAGTATATTCTTCATTAAAAATGGCGCAATTTTAAATTCACAATAAAGCAGTGCAAATTTTCCCTTGGGTTAAATAATTCAAGTTATTTTGTTGATGTTTTTGCTTGTATTAAATGCCTTCTCAAGTTTGAATAAGATCTAGTATATTCAAACGTTTCGTTTAACAATTTTGAAAGCTACCATCTTTTATTTTGTCCCTTATATCCGTACTTTTTCGGATTTGAAACCCTAACACTCCAACACCAAGAACCTTCTACAGTGTTAGACAGTGATTATTTAAGCAATGAATATTTTGATAAGAATCATGTTATGGTATTTGTAATTCGTTCGTGTAATGCAATACCGTTGATAACAATGAACGGATAATTGTTGAACCTGCGAATATGGCTTTGCCGTATCTAACTTAAAGCTCTTAATTTCACCCTACAATCATTATAAATGGTTTATTCCATTCATACTCAGCATATTCATATGTGATAAGAGTTTGATACTAGACACACTTAAGATAACATATAAACGCAATTGATTCACAGGCTGGCTGTGAGTTAAGTGATAAATGAATTAAAGGGACCTTTTCACAGATTTTGGAAAGTATTGAAGTTTGTCATTAAATTCGTTAAATTGATGAATGTAAACATCGGAACTAAAAAGTTCCAGAATAAAACAAAAATAAAATTTAATAAAGAAAAATAAGGAATGCACACGTGGGCTCGAACCACTGACCATCGGAGTAATGGTCTAGCACTTAAACCACTCGGCCATCCATGCCGATATAGTAAGTGACGTATTTTATACTTTATATTGACAATCTTTGTAATGTCACAACATACAACGATAACAACAGACTTCCCCAAATTAATCAATCGTTTCTCGTTTGTAACGCTTTATAATTTTCAGGGTTTTAAATCGCCAAAAGATGCATATAATTGATATTTTAGAGCATGGTAAACGTTCAGTATCACTGTTTCCTCGCAAATATCATAACAATAATGGAAACGTCCAAGTCTGAAACAAATTTTTCGATTTTGTCAATTTACCTAAACGTTAATAGGTCCCTTTAAGAGAGAAATGTAGAGGGAAGACCAGCCACAGGGACGTGCCTGTGCTTACGAAAGTTCGATTTTTTTATTCTCAGTGACATCCGAATGAACATGCACTTCCTAGTTGTTCATTTTACATCGAAATCCTTGTTAAAACAGAGTCAGAACAAAATATATTGAAGGAGTTTAACTCATTAAGGTATTTTCTTTTAAATACGTATTGCTAATTTCTATAGTATTAATAATCACTTAGTCGTTATATAATGCCCTATACATTTGTATTTTGTATATAAAAAAAAAACACTTCATACAATTAATTAACTACACAGCGATAATTTCAAATTGCTGCAAACTGTGTAATGTATTTACTTATTGAAAAGCAAATATTGATATGATAAAATGATATTTACATAAGTATTTTACAAAGTAAATAATTGTGATAATTTTGAAACAGTCAGAAGAACAAATGACACACTTTTATATTTTCTAAAATTTTAGTAAAAAATGGAGGTTTCCGCCAACGAATCATTGAGTCGAAATAAAACGTTCGACAATCAAGCCGTACTGCAACTCATCCACGATGAAATGGTGACAAGTTACCTCCCTTTGATGATATGGCTAGGAATTACTTGCGCCATCGGTGTCGTGGGCAACATCGAGACGATAATCTTCTACGGGTGGAGAACAAAGGCTTCCTCTACATCGATGTTCATAACATGGCTCGCAGCTGCAGATTTGCTGGTGTGTGCGATGATGATTGATCAAATAGTTGAATTAAACATCAATGTGCTCTTCAGTAATAGACACCATTGTAAAATACGATATATCTTAGTGTATGCCGGCATTTATTCATCCGGAATTTTGTTAACAATAATCTCGGTGGATCGCTTTAGAAAGGTTTGCAGATTTGGCAACAAACAATGTTCGCTAAAATCTTCAAAATGCGCGTCTTTGACAACAGTGTGTGTATGTCTGCTGTTCAATATACGTCTCCTTTTCCTGATCGATGTGGTCGAGGTCCAAGTTTCTACGTCGAGCGACCCCGTACAAACTACGGTTGGCCACGAAGTTTACAAAAGACCCTAACCTTTCGACGGAAGTCTATGTTTCACACGCAATTGACTTCATTTTTCTTCTCGCGTGCCTGGCCATCATGCTGATCTGTTACGGTCGTCTCTTCTTCCACATTAGAAAACATGCACAGCAGTTATTTAGGTGGAATGAACAGGCTAAGTTCAACAATTCATCCGACCCAGCGATTTGTTCGATACCAGCAGACCAATCGCAAAACACGTCCGTTTCTAATTCAACACCAGCAGACCAATCGCAAAACACGTCCGTTTCTAATTCAACACCAGCAGACCAATCGCAAAACGTGTCCGTTTCCAATTCAACACCAGCAGACCAATCGCAAAACGTGTCCGTTTCCCATTCGATACCAGCAGACCAATCGCAACCCGTGTCCGTTTCCCATTCGATACCAGCAGACCAATCGCAAAACGTGTCCGTTTCCCATTCGACACAAGCAGACCAATCGAAAAACGTGTCCGTTTCCCATTCGACACCAGCAGACCAATCGCAAAACGTGTCCCATTCGCTTGGGGACGCTGAAAGACGTTTGACGCACATGATGGCGTTAATAGCATTGTGGTTTGTGTTGTGCTACGTTCCTTATCTCGTCTTAAACGTGTTCCTAGAGTTCAACAAGGAGTCTGCACGCAGTTTCGTCCTAGCACCCGTTGTACAGTTTACGTTGAGGCTTCCACATTTCAACAGCGTAATAAACCCAGTTGTCTTTATTCTGTTGAATCCGAATTACCGCTCGTTTGTAAGACGGCAGGTTATTACTGCATGCACATGTTCGTCATTGTCAACGCAGGAACTAGAAAAGTAGGACACGGCATCAGTTTTTAAAATGAATTCATAAACAACTAAGTGACTTGCTAAATTTGTCATCGTGATCAATTTTGGTGGACCCTTAAGTTTGGGTTTCGTTATGCCGACCGACAAAACCCGACAAACTGATAACTAAGACTGTTTAGAGCATTTGCATGTTCAGTATTTGATGCTTCGGTTTCGCAAACTGTTCTGTTGTAATATTTATTAAAATTATTTTTTTAAATAGCCAATTAAAGCGGTTTTGAGTAACGATTCGTAGGATTTAAGGGACTCGTTCAAAGAATGTCGTTTTTTTTTTTAATGTCATTAACAAAAAAATCTAACACGTATATACTGTTTTGAATAGTCTTAATTAACTAATTACAACTAGTAAAAACGTTGTACGAAAAATACTGCCTTCCCTTAGGTTCGAACCAGGACCCTTTGGAAGCAAAATCTAGTGCGCTACCACTGCTTCACGCTTGCTTTACATTGTTCAGTGAATTATAAACTTTGTGATAGTACTACACGTTTTTCCAAGTTATAGAATTATCGAGTTAAAGCGTTACAAAAGCATTATTATTGAACCGATTTCGAATCGAGATTATACATTGTTGAACCAATGTGTTAACATGTTAATGAGTCAATAGTGTTATTTCGCTTGTTTTAATTGAAAGTATGCGTTTTTGTTTGAATCTTTTATTATTATTTTTTTGAAAATTGCCATTTTACCAAACACTGAACAAGTCCCTTTAAAAGAATGTTTTAAAAGTAAAATGATGACTTCCACAAGGTCGTTTATTTATGACAAATTGCGAAACAATACGATCCGAAACCACAGTGTAAAAAGCACGTGTATTCAATTCGGATAAGCATTGTGATTTGAATAGTAGATTGAAATGTAAACAGTTGTACGTACAATTTGCAAAGTAACTAAGCATTATTCGTTAACACGACGAGACGCTGTATATAGTTTTTATCATAAGGAATGTATCTCACATGTGCATAAATTGTCTTATGGCATGTGTGTCAATTTTACCTGTTATACTAGAAAATCGACTGTCCTTTTGAAAAATATTGAGCATTCGCCAACATTTCAACATAATATGTGTTGTGCTAGTACATGTTTCGAATTACCCCATGCCTATTAAAGCAAACAGGTTATACATTAACAATTTATATCGCATGAAATCCTTTCAAAATGTTCTTTTCATTGTGAATGCGCCTTAAAATCGTGCGGTTTTGTAAAGCCATTACTGTATGATTTATTGCATCGAGTGTTTATGTTAATTGCGATTTTTTTTGTATTCAATGTTGGTGACTTATTGCGATTTGCGTATTGTAATTGCATATATTGCACGAACGCTGTATGCATGATATCATGATTTATAACAAACAATTCAATCTTTACATTTTTTTTATTAGGGTTAATACTATCAATAACACAACTGTGGTGTGCGTTCCTTAAACAACAATTAGAACCACAAGGACAAGGAATGCTTTTCAATAATTTAAAATTTTATTTTAACTATTCTGATGAAAATAACCAGAGAATAAAAGATCAATTTATCCAAAATATGCACGATACAATTTACCATCAGAAATAAGAATAAAATTGAATGTTTAAGACTGAATTCGCGCATGAAAAATATTTAAACTGCTTTAACAGTGAAACTCATAAACAACAGTTATCAAGATTTAGACTTAGCGCCCATAAAATAGCATTAGAGACTGGTAGATATAATAACATACCCAGAGATAAACGCAGATGTAAACATTGTAACGCAAACTCTGTTGCATCTGAATATCACTTCTTTCTAACTTGCCCAATCTATCAAGATCTCTAAACAAAATATTGTTTTCGATCAAACTGGCAAAATCTAACAAAATTTAAAAACATACCTTCATGTCAAAATGCTCAGGTCATTCACACTGTTGCGAGATTCCTTACTAATGTCATGAAACTCCGTATACGAAAATGACATGTATATGCTGCTTCTTAAACAAATCTTGTATGAAACGCTTAATATATTGTCTATCTATGACCTGTTTACCATTAGTTGTTTTAATACATACACGTTTGTACATGATGTTTGAACATTTTTTTATTATAGTTTGTGTTTATTTACCTGATTGTATTGGTATTGTACTGATTCACTTTTTATTTTGTTTACTTGTATGTCAATGGTCAAAGGCGTTTTGCTGATGTTTCAATAAAAAAACTGAAAACTAGGAATGCAAACGTATTTACTGTTATAAGGAATATATAAGTAATAGTAATATATACACTGTTTTGTACACGTATTTGTGCAAATCATATAATCTTAATAATAGAAACAAATGTTTTATTAAGAATCGACGATTAAAAAAAAAAACAAGTAACAAAATTAAAGGTAAGAAAATTCTGGACAAAAGTAGAACAACATATTTAAACATAACTACTTAATTAAGGACGTATGCGGCAGTTTCAATGCAAATTTTCTTATACCTACAATTTGATAATTTTTAGTATTTAGCTAGAACCATATGTTGTGGATAGAAAAATAAAATTAAAAGCATGGGTCACCAGTGTTGTTATTTTTTTATTCGCACTTAAACAACATACCTATTTTAGCATAAGTATAAATTCAAAATAAGGCAAACACACACAAATCGAGTAAATTAGTAAAACAAACTGTCGAAAAAACTACTATCTCTCTCTCTCTGTTTATATAATACTGATATAACTTAACTGCAAATTCATAAAAAAAAACATTAATTGATTGTTCAGGGCATTAATTTATCAAAAACAACAACACGATAATTTCACATATGAAAATCAATGCTATGCATATTACTTTTTTAATTTTAAAGTCTTTCCCATATCTAGATTTTGTCCAAACTTACCCAAATTTTTCATTGTTTATAACATTATACAAATATAAAAAGAAAAACATAGGTCAGCAGGGTCGTTTGTTAACAATCGAAGTTTATCTTCATGCAGTAAAATACAATTTAAAAACAATCAAAACAATGTAAATGGTTAAGTTCAAAACAAATTCTAGTACATGTATGCCAAAGCAAAAGTAGAGTTAGATTTAAATAAAACACAAGTGTATCCGGATCAGTAAAAAAAGGTTTATGCAGCATCTTAAAAAAGATGTGAGCAAAATATTTAAAAGGGCATATCAACGATATTAATTGTAATTCTTAACAAGACTTGACCATTGTTTGGCTGTATGCCAATGCAAAAAGAAGACTAACATTTAAATGAAGACCAAAAAAATGTATAGTATGTATCAAGATCAGTAACATCAGGCAGTATCCAACTAAAAACAAGATGTTTATTATACACTTAAAGGGGTACATCAACGGTATTAATTGAAATTCTTTACATGACTTGACCAATTCACGGCATTTAATTGTTATGCATAAATGTATCTTTCAGCAGTTATATATTTTTGGAATTGGTAAGAACATGTACACACAAAATAATATAAACACACAGTTAATGTATGACATAACCATAATTCAACAAAAGTTATCTAATTATTTAAAAACCTATACACACTACTAAAACGTGTGCATGTGAATAGAATGAATAGAATTACAATTGAAAACAGATTATGCGTATATGTTAAACAATCATTCACTACATACATGAACCTCGGTATCTTTCATAAGTTTTTTTGGAAATTATAATAACCTTTTAGTTTTTGATACGCCACTGTTATGTAATAATACTGAAATCAATCTTGATTTTTTCATGTTTACATTGACGGACATTTTTTTAAGTAAATCATACAATTTTAGGACGTTTTGATAATGCTTGATTTTGTTTGTTACTCATAGAATTACATATGTGTGGGTAGTTTGCTAAAGCTATCTTTAGCCGGTAGAAAAATGAAACAAAAATCAAGGATCGACAGTGTTGTATATTTTTCAATAAATATTACGACTGTTTCAATGTGTGTGTTTACGTCTTAAATATGCCATACAGGACAACATTGAGCACAACAGTAAGAAAACTTTTTAAAACTTTTTAAAATAAAGTATTCCCCTATAATAATTTATAACCATGATTTATATTTAATATTGGTTTCCAGATTTTCAACATAAAAAGTCCCACAATTTATATTAAACAAATATGGGCCTTATCAAGTTCCTGCATGCTACACGTGGTTGCATGGCGCGTCTTTATTCGTTCAATTTGTCATTAACTATAAAAAAAATAGTTAACAATATTTAAGTAGAATGGTTTAGATCCAGTGAAAACGTTCGTTTTCTTTGATATGACTTGTGTTTTATAAATGTTTTGCACGTGCGGTACCCGCATGTTTTTAAATGCATTGCTTAACGATCGGACAGACTGAAAGTGTCTTGTTGTTCATATTTTTTTTTTACTTCAATAGCTAACAAATAATAAACAAAACATTTGTTGATTCCATTGATGTTTCCATTGAGCTCTAATACTGTCTTACCTATTTTGTCTTCTTTAAAACAAATTTAAATTACCGTTGTTGTGTCGAAGTTAATGTTTAGCCCGGAGTAAGTTGAAGACGTTTGTAATATTTCGTTAAGACTCTTTTCATTTCCATTCAAAATAATTGTTGTATCGCCTCCAAATTGTGAGAGTTACTGTTCGATGTTATTGATGTGTAAACCTTTAATGCCGTTATTATTACTTATTGTTATAAATCATATGTCTGCACAAAAAATGAACATATGAAATGATTATTGATCTCCTTGACCACATACACTCTGACTAAGGAAGAAATCAAATAAGTGAGTGAGAACGGATTAAGCATCTTTGTAAAATATTTGGAACCAACGCTTGATGTCGCGAATATATATATTTTTTTCAAAATCAATTAAAAGCAATAAGCCTGAAATGACGTGTTCTTCAGTAAAGTTCACAATATCATTAATGAACCTATTAGATCGTCAGGTTTCTCCATACATGCGATAATGTCTGACCTTCCGGGACTTTTATTATTATACATTTTGTTAAAAACATTAGATGCTTCTGATAAAGATATATTCACTTCCAGTAAAAACAGCAGCTGTATCACTTCAGTTTAGACCATTAATTTTGAGAAACAAACCTGCACAAATCGAGATTACACAGTATCTTTGTATTGGTAGAGACTTTGGTAAAACAATTTAACCTTATTCAACATTTCTTTTTGGTCAGTTGTAACATTTCTCATTTATAAATGGTTTGTACAGCTTCACGTTGATGTACGAGGTTAAAGAAATACTGTGTTGGCTTTTCACCTTCAAGAGTCCACTTTGCCTTTGCTCTTTTAAGATTCATTTTTAATTGTTGTTCATTAATCGTTCCAGTTTTTGTTTTAAAAATAAGCAACTCTTCAATTATACCTTCTGATATTTTTTTTTTAAATAAAATCTTAAACATATTAAATATATATTTTCATGACCTTCGTGTAATTTTTGTATATGACTCGTATGACAGAGATTCCCCCCTCAGTTCCACGAGTAGCGACTCCATAAACATTACAGACATTAAAGACTGGTAGTGCGAACTGTTCCTTAATCTGAATATTCTTACTATTAAGTTCCATTATAGCATTAATATCAGAGAGAAGAGAATTACTGTGTTTCCACAAGCCCGAGGCATGATGAAATTCGTTTAAAATAAGGTCTGCTAAAAGTTTGGTCATTTTATTTACAACAGAACTGAAAGAAATACAATGTACATTAACTTTTAGTTGTTTATTTAGAGTTAAACATATATACAGTACAGGTATGTGTGTATGTGGCATCGAATGTCAATGGGTTGGGACTTGTCTGACCTATTCCAGCAATTCATGAACTATGTTTTATCTACGTTACATATAGAGACGAAGTCTACTATCGAACAAATTTAATACGGGGGGCGGGGTGAAACGGTTTTAGGATATATGTTGACGAACACTGATGAATTTCGCATGAAAAAGATATATGATTATACTCTCAAAAAATAACAACAGATAAAACGTTGATGAATAACGAACTAGAATAACAAGTGATGTGTTTGTGAAACACTATGTCCCCTTTTGAGCGATTTTGATCCATATATTTGACCTTTGACCTATCTTCAATATTGCAAAAGTTATGGCCAAATGTTAAAGTTTGTGCAAACCAACAAAGCAACAAACCAACAGACATGGCAAAAACAGTTTGTCCCCCAGTATAGTCTATACGGGGGACATAAAAAGTTCATACAAAATGCTACCGGAACATCAACGAAACAAGCGCTTAAAACAATGCAAATATTTTTAAAAAACCCACTCATCTAAAACGGGACATTTATATATGGGAAAATCGTCATAATTTTGCGCAGATTTGGGTTATACCACACACATATACAAGATTGGTTTAATATTGATTAACTAAAAACAATACGGTTCATTAATCAGTATACAACCAAAATATACTGTATTCAATAAAATAATATTTTTTCTTTTATACCTAATGATAAAATATGACATTTCTGCAGTGAAATAACAGCAGTGAAAAGAACAAAATTGCTCTTTTTACCGGTGAAAAGAACAAATTTTCGGAATTTCTTTTTCTATTTTTAGATTGTCATATCAAGATGTACTTCCCTTGTTTATATCCTTGTTTATATGTTTTTCTATGATCACGAGTAAAATAAAATCGATTATCTACCGAATCCAACATATTTTCTTTTAATTTTATGCCTTTTTTTACCGTTTATTTACATGGTAAAAGAGTTTAACTGAACAATTTCCCTGGAATAATGACTTCATTTCGTCAACAAATGACGTCAAAAATGACGTCATTTCAATGTATTGAGGCACGCCACGGGAGAGAGGGTCACTTTTCAGCGAAAGGGAAATTATAATTAATTATTTTCTCGAAAAAGGGGCATAAAAGAAACAGAAAATTTGTTCATGTCAGTGTAAGATCGTTTGTTATTTCACGAGTGATCATAGAAAAATAATATTTTCACTCGCGGCTGCGCCACTCGTGAAAATATATTTTCTATGATCACTCGTGAAAAAAAAACGATCTTACACTGACATGAACAAATATCCTCTATATGCTACGAAAATATATACAAACTGAGAGTTTATTAATGAGTATGCAAGACAAATGTATTCAATAAAATAATATTTTATGCAACCAAAATATATACAATCTGAGAGCTTATAAATGAGTACACAACAAAAGTATACTGTATTCAATAAAATCATATTTTATGCAACGAAAATATATACAAACTTAGAGTTTATTAATGATTATAAAACAAAAATATACTGTATTCAATAAAATAATATTGTATACAACGAACACATACGCAAACTGAGATTTTATTAATGAGTATGCAACAAAAATATACTGTATTCAATACAATAATATGTTATGCAACGCAAATATATAAACTGAGGGTCTATTAATGCGTATACAACTAAAAGATACCGTATTCAATAAAAACAAATATGAAACGAAAATATTTACAAACTGATAGTTTATTAATGAGCATACAACAAAGATATACTGTATTCAATAAAATAATATTTTATAAAACAAAAAATATACATAAACTGGGAGAACAATAAAGCGTTATATTGTGGATATAATTATGAGCACATAAACACATGACGTCATCGTATTTTGTGATATTCATTATTGTTCCCATTTACTAAANGTGATCATAGAAAAATAATATTTTCACTCGCGGCTGCGCCACTCGTGAAAATATATTTTCTATGATCACTCGTGAAAAAAAAACGATCTTACACTGACATGAACAAATATCCTCTATATGCTACGAAAATATATACAAACTGAGAGTTTATTAATGAGTATGCAAGACAAATGTATTCAATAAAATAATATTTTATGCAACCAAAATATATACAATCTGAGAGCTTATAAATGAGTACACAACAAAAGTATACTGTATTCAATAAAATCATATTTTATGCAACGAAAATATATACAAACTTAGAGTTTATTAATGATTATAAAACAAAAATATACTGTATTCAATAAAATAATATTGTATACAACGAACACATACGCAAACTGAGATTTTATTAATGAGTATGCAACAAAAATATACTGTATTCAATACAATAATATGTTATGCAACGCAAATATATAAACTGAGGGTCTATTAATGCGTATACAACTAAAAGATACCGTATTCAATAAAAACAAATATGAAACGAAAATATTTACAAACTGATAGTTTATTAATGAGCATACAACAAAGATATACTGTATTCAATAAAATAATATTTTATAAAACAAAAAATATACATAAACTGGGAGAACAATAAAGCGTTATATTGTGGATATAATTATGAGCACATAAACACATGACGTCATCGTATTTTGTGATATTCATTATTGTTCCCATTTACTAAAATTGACCAGTGTAGAAAAAGCCCTTTAAAGCTGGATTTATATACTTCTTTAGTACAAATGGTAAGTTTATGAACACTCGACACAAGAGACATGCATATAAATGCATGATCGAATACAACAATTCCAAAACATCATTCCGTGCTTTTAATGCTTCAAAGTTGTATTAAAGTTTCCTCGGTCGCCCGTCCGTTGTTTGCAACCTGCGAGTTAGATGGCGGTGGTCCCGATGGCGTATTGGTCAGAAGAATGTCCCCAGTATCAGCTGGCTGGTTCCAGGCATATGCCTGTTGTTGCGACTGTGTCAGATTATCGGTCCCTGGCTGGTATGCAGCATGTTCGGCCATGGGGTTGCATATGCCTAAAATATAGTAATGGTATGCACAAAAACAATAAGTAATGGGAAATACATGCAAAAGAAAATATATTGAAGACGATTTGTTTTACTCAGCACTTTCCGTCAATATATGTGGTTTTATTATATATAAAAATACTATTAAACCGCTATGCTCCTCACAAAAAAAATTATTAACCGATGGGTAATACTATTGTAAGAATTGAGTAGAAAGTTACGCTATTTCGGTAGAAGCCCTTTATCCTAATAAAAAGTATATAAAGTGAATCTCGTCATTAATTCTAAAGCCATTATTCACACAAGATTTTTCACTGTGTAGTTATGCTCGGTAAAAGAAAAATAAGCAATGGTTGATAACTCCAAAATAGTAGACACAGTTATTTTACTCGGAAAGTCCTTTCAGCGTCCTCATTAAATATGCGTGGTTCCATTTTAATCCCGCCAATACACGTAGAGTTATTCAACGCACAAGAAGATTGATATAAGGTGAATAACTCCGTTAATATTTAAAATAATAACAGTCGTTGTACCATGCAGTTTATTCCATTATATAAACTATCATTTCAATGCCTTCCTCGCGTTTTATTATATACACTGAACATGAAGTGGCAGACAGTCGGACGATACGATTAGTACGCGCACGAAACACATTAAAGCCCCATAAATACTCAAAATCAACGAATATTTTGTAAAATATTTCGTAAACTAAAGTTTACTCATAAAAAATCAGTGTTACTAATAGAACAAGAAACCGTCGGAGACGGGTGATGCTCCCCTAAGGTGTTTTTTTTCACAATAGTGCACTATATATTCAGATAAAAGGAAACGTCTTGAGGGGCATAACTTTTGACAAAATAATACGATGAATGGTTTAGCAACTTAAAAATTTCAAAGGGCCATAACTCTCTAAATAAATCATCTAACCAGAACCCACTAATAACAGGCGCATCTCCTCAATGTATTTAAGCTTCCCATAAAGCTTCATTGAATTCCAGTCAGTAGTTGGGGAAGAATAGCCCGGACAAGAATTGCACTATATGTACAGTTTATAGAAAATTTCAAAGGGCCATAACTCTGTGAAAAATCATCCGACCATAACCGGCTGATAATATGCACATCACCTGATGGTAGTGAAGCTTCCCATAAAGTTTCATTGAATTCCGGTAATAAGTTGCTGAGAAATAGCTCGGACAAGAATTGCACTATATGTACAATGGAAAATTTCAAAGGGCCATTACTCTGTGAAAAATCATCCGACCAGAACCCGCTGAAAATATGCACAACTCCTCTTGGTAGTGAAGCTTCCCATAAAGTTTCATTGAATTCCGGTCATTAGTTGCTGAGAAATAGCCCGGACAAAAATTGTGCACGGACGGACGCACGGACACACGGATGGACGGACGGACAGACGAAGCGGCGACTATATGCTCCCCCCAATTTTTTTTT
>VMBQ01001739.1:84657-112332 GCA_007657795.1 Dreissena rostriformis
AAAACTGTTTGCAGGAGCACAACCCAATTAATGAAAGAAAAAATACATTAACATGGGATGTTTCTTTACTGGCAGATGACGATGGGAGTGGTTTGAGAAATGAGCCATCCAGTATTGCTGAAAACGTCTCCTCTTCAAGCTTTCCTGGTTCCAAAATGAGCACCAAAGGCCAAAGCATCAGAGGTGGGTCTGATTATTGTAATAAATGAGGTCATAGACCAATATAAGTTGGCCTTATGAGCTGGCTTTGCAGACCTTCAAGACATTTCTGGCCATTATTTCCTCCATGTTGTTGATTAATATATTTGTAACCTTTACGATAGACTATGGATACCTCTGTCTGTATGTGTTCAGTTGAGTACATTCTACTGCGTGTGTGTGTGCCTGGTACCTCACAGCGTTTCAACATTTCTAGATGTCGATCCTTATACATTGCATATACATTACAGCATTGTGTTTGTTAACCAGGGTCTCTGGCTGCTGTGGGTTCGAGTCCCACTGAATATAGAACTTCTTGTAAAAATGTAGGGTATATGCTTATTAACGATGGTAGTGATATAGCACTACTGGTATTCCCAGAAACAGTGGTAATGTAAATAGCGTGTTTGTTTATCAGTGAAATGCAGTGCAAGAGGTAAAAACAAATTCTTTGTCACAGTTAAGAGAGCTTTATTTCATACAGATAATGATGATGATGATGATGATGATGACAAACGAACGAACGAGCGAGCGAATGAGCGAACGAAATAATGAACGAATGAATGAACGAACGAACGAACCAACCAACCAACCAACCAACGAACAAACCAATAAACAAACGACAAACGAACGAACGAACGAACAAACGGACGGACGAACGAACGGACGAACGAACGAACGAAATAAATAAATAAATACAAGAATGACTGAATGAATGAATTAATGAATGAATGAGTGAATGAATTACTGAATGAATGAATGAAAGAACGATTGAATGAATGAATGAATGAATAACAGAAGGAACGAACGAACGTACAAACAAACGAACCAAAGAACGAACCAACAAATCAACAAACGAATGAACAAAAGCACGAACGCACAAACGAATGAATGTACGAACGAACGAACGAACGGACGCTCAGACAAACGAACGGATAGATCAATAGATAAATAAATAAATTTAAAAAAAAAATGAATGAATGAATGAGAGAATAAATGAATGAATGAATGAATTAATGAAACCCTGTTCTGTTCACAATTCTTGTTTATTATAGTTTTGGTATTGCATATGCCTACTTTAATATAATTTAACTACAAACAAAAACCTAATGTTTTTAAAATTATGAATCTTTTGTACATTTCAAAGGTATAACAAATATACCACGCGGTAACAAGATTCACTTCAGGCTGTATTGTAGAAAATCTTAAAATGTTCCACATTCCTCGAATAAAATAAATAATTATATGCAAAAAAAACCAATATTTGAACTTTTCTTGAGTTCATGACCTAAAAAGGCGTTTTTTTCTCTCTTTTTTTTAAATAAATAATCGATAAGATCGTGATACCGTAGTTTAATCCGTTTTCCTTTTTTATATTTAAATAAACTGTTTATTTTTTTATCTTTGAGCCAGGTTATCTATTTAAATGGTACCAAATAAATACCAAATGGAATAATGGAAATACCATTGCCCGTCCCAACAGCTTAACTCCGTTAACTTAAGACCTGCTGAACAGTACAACTCGAGTCGTATCGGGTGGTTATTTCCCGTTGTAAAACAAATTGCTGAACAACTTGTGCAGCGTAGGGTAATCCCCTGATATCTCCTCCACTATTTATTATCGAAAAAGCTGGTATTTGCGTCACGGTGCAAGTTTGAATAGTAAATATCATATCCGATGTTCAACTTTTTCGTTTTCAACTTAACAAGAGTTGCTTTGGTAAACGGATCGAATGAACTATATTATTTCCAAGCAACATGCAATTGTTTAAGAAGAGTGGAGGATATGTATGTGACAGATGTGGACTACTTAGCATAATTAGCAGCATGTAACACGCCAGAATGTATTGAAATAATTTACCTCATCCGCAACACTCGATACAGATTTCCGATGGTATTGAACTATAGGCATCTTGTCCGTTTTCCCAGAAAACGGCTTGGTCAAAAAGCACACTTCTCCAGCTACAAGGTGAACACCAGTATGGTAATGAAATAGAAATGTGCAGTTCTCGGGCAGTGGACCTCCGTCGTAGTTCACGGTGAACGTCACACTTCCATAATATCCAAAGGTGTAATTGCTGCCACATTTAGAGCTGTCCACTGTCACCTTGCCTAAAAACTTAGTTCATTATAACCATGGAAATTATAGAGTGTAATGTAATTATTTTTTGTAAATCGAGTAAAGTGCACATGTTTGAACGGTACTTTACAGTAAGGATTCATTCTTTTGAAGATTTTCTGATGGAAATTGGTTACATTTGATGAATCGCTTTGACATAACAATTTGAAGAAGACTTTCAAGGCAGCATTGTAGTTTTCAAAACCAAAGGTTTTGTATGTGAGTTTGCAATGATCATTAACCATTAGGTGTT
Source organism: Dreissena rostriformis (assembly GCA_007657795.1). Taxonomy (NCBI): domain Eukaryota; kingdom Metazoa; phylum Mollusca; class Bivalvia; order Myida; family Dreissenidae; genus Dreissena; species Dreissena rostriformis. The sequence goes on from VMBQ01001739.1 coordinate 87,228, forward strand.
TACTGGACAACATGGAATTGTGCAGTCACAAAACATGTGTACACATGTCCCTGTGTCACTTCAATATAAAGAAGTGAAACTCCAGTTGCTCTAGCGACAATTAACACTTTAATGTTAATTTCTATTTAAAATTGTTGAATAGTACGAGTTCTACAATTATTAACATTAACATACAGGCACAAGTTTAGATGAAACAACTGTAACAGGAACTCCTAGCGCCAGGTTTACAGCTAAATTACTTTAAATAACTCTGAAAATGCCGATGTATGTAATTAACAACATGAGTTCCAACATCTTAAAATTTTGATAAATATTAATACTTGATACTGGTATTATTATTTGGTACAGTCGTTACTAATATAACACACTCGTATACATGTACATTATGAAAAAGTGAAGTAGTCAGGTTAGAATAACAGATCCAATTATAATGCGTGCAATATAAATGCAATACATAAACCAGTGTTGTTGTTTGTATACTCATTTCCATAACAAAAAAAATCAAAGTACATTAACAAGATGTTGTACTTACTGGCATGTGCTAAAGCTCCCAGTATAACGATCAACAGCACTTTGCGCATGGTGGTAAAGTACCGAATTTCGAGCATTTCGTTGTTATACCGTCAGATTTGTGTTTCTGTTTTCCTTCTGCACCTTTTTAGTAGACACGCACCTTTTCGGAATTGTAGATTTGTTTCACCTCGCAAAATTGTTCAAATTACAAGTACCCCGTGAATATTATAACACACGCTACTTTGTGGTTAACTGAGCTTTAAATGACTTGTTTGGATGACTGGTTTTGTTTCGGGTGTATACCATTGTTATAAAGTGTACCGGGTACTTAAAACTTCCTTGTAGTTTACAACACTTCCTGATACAGGTATTACGTTCATAATTTGAGATGGATATATGTCCCAAAAATTCCATAAATTAAGAATATGTTTTGAACGACATCAAATTGTAGTGGTACGCCTTTAAAATATGATTTACAAACCCCATTTTATTTTTTAAAGTCCACGAAAAGCATTGTTTTGTAATATTTGTTATTTCAAAATTCCTAATCATGATATAATGAAGCATGTTGGTTAAGTATTTTGAATTATTCAATTAGCTTACTGCTGCCAACATATTTGAATAGCAAAACATGTATGTTTTTGTTTTCGAATTTAACCTTTATTTAAAATGAAATGAAACATGAAAATGTAAACAGTGTTTCAACGTTTAAACAATCCTTTCAGTTTAATTTGATATACTGTGTAATCCCAAGCTACGTCTGCATGTAATGTACATGTGTAAAAAGGTTTAACACAAATATTATACCTCATCCGAACTCTAAAGGTAATTGAGCAGAGATCGTTTTTCTATTAACAGTTTCAATGACCTTAATCTTGGCCCGACTGACCCCAAGAACAATCACAGGCTATATGTCTGCTTGTAATCTACCTACTAAGTGCAATACAGACATCGTAGATCAAGTACTTGAACGGCAACCATCATTATATTTTTATTTACATTGACCTTGACCCGACTAGCCCCAAATGCAAAATAAAGCTAGGTCTTTGTGCAAGCTTACTGTATTCAAGTTTCATCAAGATTGGTCAATGCCATCGTTGAAAACCTGGTTAAAAATCGACTAACCTGTTGTTCAATTTCTCTTGGAAAATGGGTCTAAAAAAGGTAGTTGCGATGTAGAAGTCGGATGTTATCGGGTATTTTATAACCTTACAAAATTTAGTTAAGTAATGAAAATCCATATGTTCTTAATCTAGTTCATTTTACTCTCATACATAGTTTTCTTCGATTGTTAAAAAGAGTACCAATACAAAATGGACTAAGAATCTAAAGTTATTTTTTTGTTAAACTGAAAAAAATCATACGCTGATAACTTATGAAATATATCCAGAAGATTTACATGTACCGTACTAATACCATTATAAGAATATTTAATTAAATACAAATAAGTATATGATGTTTATTTCTTTTACAAACACTCGTCCAATCATTCACGATATCAATGAAGGTATCTTCTTCTTAAAGTCTGGAAACCCCTACAGAATATCCGCTTGTAATTGATTTTTTACTCTCTTTTTTTTCAAAATCCGAAATCTTTTGAAAAAGTATATTAAATTCTTCTATAATTTACAAGATTATCACGTGTTAAAACAACCCGTTTTCCTAAACAAGAAAATAAAGCAGTTGTACACTAACAATAAGCAACTGTGTCGTACTTTTTCATCAGAATCACCCCCTTCCTCACTCTCTGTTTTTGTAACGGACCTTCAAGCTTTACTTGGCGCTCACTGTTACTGAAGCAAAGATCCTTCTTAAAGCCCCCAAAACGCTCAAAATCAACAAAAAGTTCGTACAATATTAAGTAAAATAAAGTTAAAGCCCCATTAACGCTCAAAATCGACGAAGAGTTCGTACAATATTTCGTTAAATAAAGTTAACACATAAACAATCAGTGTTCCTTATAGCACAAGCCAACGTTTAAATGCTACATAGAATTAACAAGATACAAAATGCTCTTTTTTAATTTTGTGTGGTACAATATATTCCATTTTATTTTCCCGCAACGATATCTATTCATACGACACACGAACACTTAATTGGTACATGAACACGTGTTGAATATATTGTACCAAATATACTTTATACTTTTGCATATGAAACAGAGGTTTCCACATAGTCTTGTATCTGATCCATATAAAGTAATATTTATTTTTGAACAAGAAGCAAACGTACAATTATAAAAGAAGAGTACCAAGCTGATCATAGATCGCACACATGTGTTTAGAGAGCACGGTGTATTTTTTTCTTATATCACTATCATCATCATCAGCATCATCAATCTCTTGACCGGTTTGGCCGTTGGGGGGAAATGAGGGACGACGATACAGAAATCCTCCTCCAGTCAGGTATGTTGTGTGGTGCTGAGAGTAATTCATCCACGGGAAGGGATGTCCACTCTTTTACATTGTCCATCCAGTTTTTTTCTCTGACGGCCTCGACGTCTTCTTCCCTCGAGCGTGCCCTGGAGAACAGTCTTGCACAGAGATTCGTGCCTGGTGACGTGTCCAAACAAAGCCAGATTTATTCGTTCGACGGTCGCCAGTTGGGGCTTTTGTGGACTAACACGTGTTGCAGTCATGTTCCGGACGTACTCGTTGGTCTTGTGCACCGTTTGGGGAGGCGGAGCAGTTTTCGGAGACATTAATGTCCAATTCAAATGCCTGTATCATGCGCTCTATGGCCACGCGTAGCGTCCAAGTCACGCAGCCGTAGAGTAGGATGGAGACTACGAGGAACTTGTAGAGCCTGTACTTGACGGGGAAGCTGATGAAATTGTTTTTCCACAACCTGCTCAGTCTGGCCATCGCTGAGGTCGCCATGGCAATTCTTTTTCGGACCTCAGCGATACTGGTACCATCCTTGGACATGGTTGCGCCCAAGTACTTGAGGCTGGTAACTTCTTCTAGCTTCTCGCCGTTCATGGTGATGTCTGCACTGTTGTTTGTTCGTGCTTTTCACCATGATCTTGCAGTTTACCGTGCTGACCTCCATCCCGTATCCTCCTGCTCTTTCATAGAGTTTGATGGTCAGATCTTGAAGTTCACTGCTGGTGCCACCCATGAGGTCAATGTCATCAGCGAATCTCAAGTTGAAGATTGGTTTTCCATCGATGGAGATAGAGGTGTGATGGTCATAGAGAGTCGCCAGCATTATCTTCTTAAGGAAAATGTTGAACAGGATGGGAGAAAGCAGACATGCCTGACGGACGTCCACTGATGTCCTGAAGAAGTCCCCTTGCTGTCTGTTGAGAAGTCCTGCGCTGCTGGCGTTTCCGTTAAGTTCTTTAATGTAATGAATGTCTAATTTATTTAACTATATGCTTGACATTTTGAAGTTACCTCATCCATGTGACTTTCTCACGAAAACCTTTTATAGCTTGTCTATGTATATTGATTGTTATTCAAAATCATGTATTTGTTTGTAAATAGTGCAAACGCATGTTGTTATATTATATGTATGTTTAGGATGATGAGCTGTATATGCTAAAGTAAAAACTAAACTTTTATGTTCTGTTCTGTTCTTATTTAATGACTTTCACCAGCCCTTCGTCAGTGTTGAATCCTCTCATAATATGCCATAGGCCATCATGCCACACGTGGACGAAAGCTTTATTGAGGTCAATGCAGTTGTAGAAGAGCTCAAGTTGGTGATGCAAGTGTTTCTCAATGATGACTATGCAGTTGAAGATTGGTTCCATTGTGCGTCGCTCAACACTGAATCCAGCCTGCTTATCGGAAAGCAATTCCTCGGCTTTACTTTTCAATCGATTAAGGATGATGCGAAGCATGGCTTTGCTGGGATGACTGATGAGGCTAATGGTGCGGTAATTCTCGCACAACTTGAGATTGCCCTTTTTCGGTAGGAGAATGACCATTGACTCCATTCGTTTGGCCACTTCTTCTTCTCCCAGATCTTTTGGCATAGTGCCGTCATTGCTGCAGTCGTTGCCTCCCCTCCGTGCTTAATCAGCTCGGAAGGGACGTTGTCCACTCCCGGATATTTTCCTTTCCCATCTTTGCCTTAAGTATGGACGGACTTTCGTCGTCCGCTTCTGGTCTGGGATTGTTCTGAAGGCGACTGAAGTCTGGTTGAAGCGGGTAGTTGTAGAGGTCACTGCAGTATTCAGTCCACCTGTTTAGGACTGTGGCACTCTCGGTAAGGAGATTCCCGTCAGCGTCTGATATAACACTGGCCTTGCGCTGAATGGTCTTCGTGAGGGTCTTGAGGGTTATGTAGGCCTTCTTACTGCTGCCTGCAGTCATCTCTTTGTCGATGATGGTACATTATTCCTCAATCCCTTCCTATTTTGGCCTCTTTCATCTTCTTCCTTACCACGCTGTTCGCTTTCTGGTAATTTACCCTAGAATCCAGGCTGATGTACTTCTCATGCCGCGGCTCTCTTCTTTCGTCTTCTTTCGTCCATTATTTCGGTCGTCACCCGTGGCTTGTTTTTCCTTCTCTCTTTCCCAAGCACTTCTTCGGCCGATGACAGAAGAACATCCTTGATGTTGTTGGCTTTGGTGTGTCTAATTAAGTCTATGTAAACCATGTGATATGGATTGGCAGTTTTAAATTATTGTTAAGTGTCCGAAAACATAATGGTAAACACCCCCAAAACACAGACCATTAAGTCACTTGGCTTAAATATAGGACGTTTGGCTGATAATGAGATTTTTCTCCCGGTGATGTCTCTTGGGTTTTAATATCCCTGTTTCTAATAGTATTGAAAATATGTGGAAAGATATCACCGTGCAGTTAATGTCAATATGGGAATAATGAAACTCCAGACCAATTATCAGGAGAGTCATTCTTGTTACTCACTAGTCTTCAAGTTAAACCAGGCGACCGTTTGTCTTCAGACCACACACAATGCAAGACAAAAAATACCAAAAAAATCAAAACACTTATTAAAGCTGCCTAAGACCGGTCAATGCAGAGCATTTATGGTTTAAACTTTGCCCTGAACTTATTACTTTAAGGGGAAAGAACACAATCGATATAATAAAACAGACACGAATATACCATAGTAACGGTGATTATGGTGTCACCACCTTTGAACGGCCATTTGAAAACACACATTGATCTCGGTGAACTGAAAATTTAGCTTTTTTTTAAGAGCGAGGATTTGGTCGGCAGTAGGTCAAAAGTTGTGCACGACTCCAGATTACGAATTGTTGAATATAATAGTAAATGTAGCTTTCAGAACTCATTTATGTCACGTTCTTACGACAATGAACTACAGTTATCTTATTGTTATAGCTAATCATGAGATTTTTTTAATATGAGATTTATTTACAGGTGCTCCAGCGTCTTCACGACAACTCCATGTATACACCTGCCCCTGTGACCTTTCAGGGAAAAAAGATTAATTTTGAGCCAAAGTAGGTCAAATTTACCCCGGCTTCCCGGGTTTTCGCCCAAGATATAATTTAGATCCAAATAGACCAGTGCACGGTGGCCAATGAGACCTTAATGTGCACTAGTAAAAAAATAAAAAAATAGACAATTTCAAGACAATCCTGTCTGAACGCCTCCACTAAGGGAATGCAAGCTCACCGCTCTGCCTTTATGGCCACTCTAGTCGTCACCGGCTGTCGTCTTCATGCCCGAGACGGTTTCCCCAGTGCGTTGAGCACACTGAGTACCGCCGCCCCGGGTCCCCTCTTTAAGGCCACCCCCTCGATGTCCTGGATTTCTCCAGGTCCGCCCCGTCCGTCTTCTACTCTGGTTAACCCGCTGTCCCNTGGATAAGAGGATGATGCACGCCAAATGGCATTGTACACCATCTGTTAATAACGGAGTTATGGCCCTTTGTATCTTGAAAAAATGCTTTTTAATATAAGCTTAGAGCTTTATCTCCATTAACACATGAGCCAGAGCCATGAAACTTGCCATAGTTGTTCTCAATCATCTGGGGGTGCTTCACATTCAACACCCATAATCCTAGGGGCTAAGGTCAAGGTCACACATTGAGGTCAAAGGTCACAAATTTGATGAATTATTCATTATTTAGTCATTCCTTTACTATGCATCAAGGGATTCTGTAATTACTGTCCACAATTGTTCTCCATTATCTAGCTGAGTGTCAAATATAAGATCCAGGTTGCTAGGGTCATGGTCAAAGTCAAACACAAAGGTCCAAATCACACATTTCGATTTAAAAATGCCTTATTTGGTAAGGATTATACCATACTGAAATGAATTCTCAAAATGTCCTAATGTAATTGTTCTAAATTATCAGGCAGTGCAAGACCTATGTGTTTTTGTCAAGTCACATATCAAAGGTCACACATTTGTAGAAATATTTATTATTTAGCCATTATTTTACTATGCATCAGTGGATTCTGTAATAACCTTCCATAATTCTTCTCCATCTTCTTCCATGCTGTGTGTCATAAGTAAGATTCATGTCTAGGGTTAAGGTCAAGGTTGATGTCTAGAGTTAAGATCAACGTCACACAATATTCTTCATGTAAGGTCATACGATTTACATCAAGGGTCAAGGTTACACAAATGCTTCAGGTAAGGTCGTACGCTAAACTCCTAAACTGACCAGCATTTTTTTTCCAGATCTATGTATACATCTTAGAAATAACAGGTTAGAAATGTTGTGCTCCAACAAGTATAGTCGCTGACTTGTCTGTCCTTCCTTCTCTCATAATTTTATCTGGAGGATGATATTGTTTTGGCGTTGTCCATCCGTCCTTTTATCTTGACGAGATTGTTTTGGCGTTCGCCATCCGTCCAGAAATTGTTTGTGTCCAGAAGCAAATGTGTTGCATGCCTTGATTGGTGGGATATTCTGGTAGAATAGAAATGGCGTTTTCCTTTCGTCCGTCACTCAGTGACTTTTTCGGTTTGTCAAAAAAAATTGCAATTGGCGGGGATATCAATTAAACCAATTTGCTTGTTATACTGATTACATGAGGTTTTTCCCTCTATTTATAAGCAACACAATTTAGTATGTTTAAAAAAACGATTGCCATTGTTTTACGTATTGTCTCAAAAAGAAATGATATAAGGTACTACTAAATTAATATTCTATCAAACGGTCTTTCATCGCTTACAGCGTTTTGATTATTTGTGCCATATTTTCTGTTTTCAAGATGCAAGGTAAGCACAATTCCCACGATTACCGTTGTTAACCGTTATGGCAAATGGGTGACAGCCGACAACCGGAGACTGTGGGTCTTCAGAGAGCTAGAAAGGCTCGGGAAGTTCGACAGCATATATGTTCAAGTTTCAAGCTACATTCCGTCAAAGAAGCTCACTTCATACAATGGAGGGGTTTTCATAAGGGTACGGGGAGATCCGGGTGGATATTGGCATAGGCAAGTAGAGTCATCTCGACATACTCCTCGGGCGGCCTCTGCTAGTTACCGTACACGTGCATCGGATAGTGGAAGAGAATACAACCGCGCTAATGATGCTGATGAGCTGTTGGAACATGGCGGGGTTCCCTTATGGGTACGGGGAGATCCGGGTGGATATTGGGGTAAACAAGTTCGGTCATCTCGACAGACCCCTTGGGCGGCCTCTGCTAGTTACCGTCCAAGTGCATCGGATAGTGGAAGAGAATATAACCGCGCTAATGATGCTGATGAGCTGTTGGAACATGGCGGGGTTCCCATAAGAGAACGAGGAGATATGCGTAGATATTGGGATAAACAAGAACAGTCGTCTCGACAGACCCATTGGGCAGCCTCGGCTAGTTACCGTCCACGTGCATCGGATAGTGGGAGAGGATACATACGCTCATATTGTACGATATCGGAAATTTTAGCGAGGATGAAACTTCGATCCAATAAAAAGTTATTAAAGAAATAATTTTCGATTTTGATATAATCTTAGTTCTGATAAGAATGCATAATCCAGGAAGGCCTTGATTTTGTTGTTTAATGTTTACCTAAAATGTTTTGCTATCCCATCGCAAACTATATTTAAAACCTTCTTTTCCTACTTTTAGCCAACTTAAATACGAAAATGTTGCGTGTATCATGTACTGACAACCTAAGAGCCTTGCTTGAACAATTATTAGTCTGCTGCATTATGACGCCCATCAACTACGACAGAAAACAAATATTTGTGTTATTGCTTATTTACCAACGTGTATGTTTGTCAAAGTGTGTACACAGCTAGTTTATATGACGTAAGAAGCTGAACGTATCAAAGGTTTCAAGTAACATATTTTTAACTCAATTTAGAGTTTTTAAAGTGATAACAAACAACAACCATTGTTTATGTTCTTTTTATTACTTTACACATTTGACTGTTAGCCGTCAAAATAAAGATACTTATTAATTACATTTGTTTTAAGCAAAGAAGATTGTAAGGCATATTGTACAGATTTAAAAAATCGTAACACAGTCCATCAAACTGGTGTAAAGCCACACGTTTTAGAATTTCCCGATAAAAAAAAACATCGACACCGGCTTTTGTTTGTGTTTGTTGCGTGTTTTTGCACGATGTCTGGTACGCTTATGCTGTGTGACACAGTATAGTAATTGGTGGCTTGCCATAACTAAAGGGACCAACTATACAATAATATCTCTCCGACTGGTTGAGCTGAAGATTCATTTTTAACTTGTAAATCATCATCATTTTTCATGCTATACGTCTTGTATTATTTAAAAAAAATCATTTATTACAGGTATAAATGTTGATTCATCTCTGTGAATTAAATGAATGCTGCAGGACATGATTGGTGTACATGACTACTGTTTTAAAAAAGAGTTTTATAATGGCGTAATACCTTTTTTTTTACAGTATCGTATACATTTAGCTATTAACGATAAAAAATACTCTTACGGCTCTGTAATTTTATTTTTATGTTTGTATATTTTGTTTTGAATCAATATTGCGTTTGCAACCCTCACGTCTTACCAGCTCTGGCGCACTTATGTCCATCAAAAGTATGATAAATTAATACAATCAAACCACTCATGCTCATGACATGATTGATGCTATATACGTTAAAATAATCAACATTGAAGGGTTGTTGAATATTTTTTCGTTTTATCGGTTGAATACTTTTTCGTTCGACCGCGGCAAAACGGTTTTGCACCTGAAAATGTTTTGTGTTAAATAAAGAGTGAACAACTAAATGTCTTCTTTTCAGTGAAAATTATATGCAAGACGATGTTATCAATCTGTTATTCCATAAGTGTCAAAGTTTATATTTAAGTGTTCCTCTGCATACTCTGATATCGTCAAGCGCAATTTTTCTTGTAAGTGAGCAAATTAAGTATTGTTATAATGATTTTAATAATATGGGATTGGATGATTTCTGCCAAACTGTTCTAACGTTTTGGGGGTTTGACAGGTTAAAACACGCCGACCCACCGAAACACCAAAGTACATTCATTCGTCGTATCGCCATGATTATTTGTAGGTCTGACACGTTGTTATGTTGTTGCTTTACAAACTCGCCAACACGACAAAACGGTTTTTCAGAAATAACAACAAATCTACTAATTGTGCGCCAATCTAATCGATATTCTAACGATATAACAACCAAGTTTTTGCGAAAATTAGAATATCTGTAGATTATACCTCATAAATAATAACGGTTTGTTCGTTTACATATTTACATTGCATTAACAAATGTTATATGATACTATGATGACCACATACGAAAGATAGATACGTGCTATCTTAGCATAGCACATTTCAAGGCATGCCTACGTAGTTTTGGTACACATACCAATTGCAAACATTTTAACAATGTGAACGAACATGTTTTTAAAATATTATTGCAGCTTCTTACGGAATCGCGCGACGATGATCTGAATGTAACCATTATATGGCGCTATGTCTTTAAAGGTGTTTAAGTAAGACTAGGTGAAGTTGATACTTGGTTTGGTTTCATTTGTCGTTCATCAGAAATGTTCTGGTGCTCTTTTCTGTATGAAACCAGTGAGTAGTTTCATGGTGAGGAAATTGATATCTATTCTCTTTTATTGCTTTTTAATTTGAATTGTGATGCTCAGAAGTTAGGTTTAAAGCACACGTGTTTACAAACCTTCCTGTGATCAGTCCGAAAATAGTACATTGTAAGTATAAAAGTAAATGACAAAACGCATTGAATCGAAAGTAAATTACATTAAAAGCATGTATAGTAAGAACACATTTATTCTTTTACGTCGCGTTTGAAAAGATAAGTATATTGCGAAATACGCATTTTCCATTTAGTATTTATAAAAATGATATTCAAAGTAACTTTGATTTGACAATATCGAATTTTTTATTAAGTAGCCAATGAATAATTGTTGTAGTCGTAATTAAAACAACAATAATGCGTCGCATTTCAGAACAAAATGTATGCATTCTGTAAAATGTGTGTGTGCAACCCTTCTTCATAATAACACAATCATTTAATGCTGTGTCTTCATTTTACCCAAGTGACATAGTTTTCTTTAAACTACATGACCATGTTTAGAACTCCAGGCATTTTTGATCGTAATAGTTTTCTTAGCGTCTTTAAAGCACCTTTTGTAAAAGTAAGATAACTGCAGTGTTCACCGATGTATCGATGTTTTCACTCACATGCCCGAGTTAAGACATTGGGTCCGAAATCATAAGATTTTGTATTGTATTTGAATGTTTAATTGTTTATTCATTCGTTGTTGTTTCTTATGGTAAGAATTGAGGGCATTCCTTTCTACATACCGTTCATAGTATTTGATAAGATAACACAATAACACATTCATTTTACAGAAGTGTTGATTGTGGGATAAAAATATGAAAAAAAGAAGGACTTATGAACCATTATCGTTAACATGAAAATTAACAAATGGATCTGTTATGCGAAGTTTTAATTGTTCAGTGTTTTGAATTTGGCTTATCAACTTAAGTTATTCTCAGTTTGTTAATTTGTTTAGGCTACAAATCTTTTTGCACCTCGGTTATTTGACACATCGCTAACCTGATAGTTTATTATGTTGTATGGATGGATCTTATTTCTGTGTAAACTAATAATTTTGAGACCTATCCACTAATCGTTTTAATACATTTTGGATACTTACGACACTATGCCACTAACCTTATTTGTAGAATATTCGATTCGCGCGTCACGCTTAACATTCATGTTTTCATGTTGTTCCTGCATAGGTACATTTGATTAAAATCGTTGTAGACGCGCGCTTGGTTTGTGAATAACTTCTGGAGCAAGTGTAAAGGCTAGCCCTCAAACTGGTTTAAACACCCACTGATTTGCATTAAGCGTTCCAAGGCGGTAATCCCAGTTTTAATGAATGCATGCTTATAGTTGGTCTTCTGTAATATNCTAAGTTCGGTCAAGAAAAAAGCACTCGACCGATCGGGCTACCGGCTTGAAATTTTCACTCGACCGACGCAAAAATCAATCGACTCGGTCGTCGGTCGAGTGGGTTACGTCCAAGACTGCTTATTTAGGAAGGTGTTTAATAGTTATTGATCACTCTTCTTCTTTGCAACATGTGGGACAGAGAAAACTATGAGTACTGAGTCTGAGTACTTTCACTCTTATGCAGAATGTCAAGTGGACCCACTTGTTGCAAGTGTCACATTGTCCCCACTGAACTATCTTTATGTGGTCATAATCTGATTTTTTTATATGGGCCTCTTTTTGTATCAGTTTTCTTGAAAAAAAAAAAATATATATATAGCGAAAATGCCCTTAATTGCCAATTATGTGCTTCGTGTTTTAAATTAATTACTCAATTATGCTTTCGCTATATTTTTCAAGTGTTGAGCAAGTGACGTCATATCACGTGATTTTTACTATCTTTACTATCAATGGCAGACAATGCAGTGTACTACGAACCATTTCAGTAAGATAATGGGTACATATGTAGGCATTACATGTATTAGTCAGATGTGAAGAAAAGTAATTATCAGAGCGAATTCGTTGAAAAATATTAGAAATCTCTATTATTTTTGGAAATCATCAGGAGCGTAAAGCGGAAGAAGACCGCGGGAAAAACATAAACGACCTTCACCTTTTAAATCTCGCATGAATTCCGATGACGCGATAAAAACAAAACATCGTCGAATTTAGGTGTCGTCGAATTTGGGTTACAGCAGGATATCTGATGAAGAAATACCTCCGACCTGTTTCTCCAAACTCTATAATTTACAAACTATGTTAGTTTCCAAATAATGTATGTAAATGTCTGTATTTGTAACTTTGCGTTTTCTTTAAGTGGCTGAAGGCGGCAAGTACCTCACCTCTGGATTCTGTGAGTCCGTGCTGCAGAGCATGCATTCTTTCTTCCTAGAAGGCCAATTTTGTGACTTCAAGGTCAAGGTTGAAGGAAAAACATTTCAGGTACTTATTATTGCACAGAATTTTAACTCTATTCAATGGTGTTGTTGATGTTGTATATCTTTGAAAATGAACATGAAACAATACCCTTTTTATAAGAATGCATTATGTGTAAAACCATAACTGTTTGTCTGTCAAACAAAAATCAGTTTGCATCTTTATATTTAAAAAAAAAAAAATTAATATCATGTTTGCTGATATTGAATATTCTTAGTAATATTTTTCATGATTTTGGATAGGTTTTAGAAAAAGCAATTTTGTTTATTTTGAAGTAAAAAAAGACCATTGTTTGATAAATCATTATTAATTACTATTTTTTTATGTACTTCCTCTGAGTTGGATATATATTGTCATAAATTTTAGTAAGGCAGGTCAATTGTTGCAAGAGTTTGAGAACATGACTCTCATAATGTTGGATCACAGTTGATACAACAGCATATAACTAATATTTCTTTTACAGAAATTTGTTTGAAAATTAGCGACATTATTATAAATAGATGTTTTTGTTAAGGTGACATTTCAGGGTTAATCTAATTTGCTTGAAATTGTGTTATGAAGGTTAACAAAATTGTATACCGCATGTGTATTGCTTTTGATATAAACATTGATCTAAATTAAAAGATTCATCACATACAAAAATTAAGCAGACAAGATGTCAAACTGAATATAGCTAGCGATTTTGAAATTGTTTATTCAAGTTTAAAAAAGTGGTACTCTTGTGCTTCGTGTAAGGTTCCATGTTGCAGCTTATAATTGGCTTGGAAAAAAAGTCACTGAATTTCAAGACTATTCTGTTTCTCCTTTCAGATTCATAAACTTGTGTTTGCAAGTTCCAGCGACTACTTTAAGGCCATGTTGTCACACGACATGATCGAAACTAGGGAGGAATGCACTGAACTAATGGGAATAACATTAAAGGGGTTTGAGCCCATTGTGACGTACGTTTACAAAGGTTGTCTACCTGTGGATATAAAGAATATACAAGACGTGATGGCCGCAGCCACTTTCCTGCAGATCTCTGGAGCAATAGACCTCTGTACTAAGTTTCTAAAGGAGGAGTTGACCTTTGAGAATGCAAATGACCTTTTGAAAATTGGTGAAATGTTTGCCATATCATCACTGAGGGATTATTATAGGAATTATTTATTGAAGAATTTCTTGAAATTTGTTGAATCGGAAACATTTTTGAAAACTGATGCAGACACTTTAGCAAATTACTTGGCAGATGATGCCTTAGTGACCACATCAGAAAGTATGCTTTTCCATCATTGTATGCGTTGGTACGAACATGATATTAAAAACAGACAACCGCTTGCTCATAGTTTGTTTGAGAAGGTTAGAATGTGTGCAGACGGATGGCCTCTCATTCACTTTGCAAGTGGACAAGATCTCTTTAAAACTGACAAAAAATGTCAGGAACTAATTGAATTCCATGAAAATTTCATGGCAAAAGCAACCAAACGTTATTTTCTCAGTGATAACGATAGGACCCGAGTGCGGTCCTCGAGGCGTACTATCATTCAAATTGGCGGAGTTATGGAACCTGATGAGAACTACGACACATTCCACGATATGATAACTCAGCCGGTGAACTCGCTCTGCGGATGGAACATGAATCACTATTTCCATCCAGATCTGAAGTCGTGGTTTCCACTTGGATGTTTGAGCAACTGGATAACAAGAAATTCACATCAAAAATTTGTTGAGGTGAACTTTAGATAAGAATTGAGCTGCGCTTTGGGAAAACAGGGTTTCATGCATGTGCATAAAGTGTCCTCCCAGATTAGCCTGTGCAGTGCACGCAGGCTAATCAGAGACAATACTTTCCGCCTAAAGCGGAAAGTGTTGTCCCTGATTAGCCTGTGCGAACTGCAGAGGCTAATCATGGACAGCACTTTACGCATATGCATTAAGCCCTGTTTTCTCAGAGAGAGGCTTATTTATACATGTATATATTTATATAACTGCCTGTTTTATGATATGTGTTGTTATTTTTAATCATCAAAATCATGAATGATTAAATTGTTATTTGCCTCTATAAATACAAATGTACATCTCAAACATGGGCATATTTTTTGGAATCAGTCCTGAGGCCTGCAAATTGCAGACCTGTTTTAATCTGAATAGGTATTCGAAATTGGTGCATGTAGGAAAATGTGTACAATTACCTTTGTATTTAGTATGTTAAATATTAGTCTTGTCTGGAGCTACGCTGTCCGCTATAAGGTCAAGCAAGATTTCGTGGTCTCATAATCCGACAGGGTAGCTCCTGACAAAACTGCTTGACTGTTCATGCTGGTCTGGAGCTAAGCAATCTGCATATGGCCTAAGACCCTTTTTCGCATAATGCAGATCATATTTGGAAGTTTAATTAACAGGCTTGTTTGAAATCTTTTTACCAATTTCTTGACTGTACAGGATATACGCTTGTGTATACTAAATTGTATGCTTCTTTCTTTGTCACCCTGAAATCATTATAAGTGTTTAATTCCTGCACAGTTCAATAACCAAGAAATACACCAATCACAACAACAATGTTATGTTTATGTTCAGGCAGCTATCGGGAAACAGTCAACTGGTAACTTGCAATCAATTAAAGACCTCATAGAGGTTGTATGATTTATCTGCTTCAGATGCAACTGGAGTTTTCCTTTCTGTATATTTTTAATTCAAGTAAATACATTTTAACACATATGACCCTCATCATGCGAAAATGGGTCTTATGACATTTGCTGCCATTGTAATTTCATACCAGCATGCACATCGGCACAGTCTGGTCAGACGTTTGTCAGACTTGTGTGACTTTATAGCATACAGTGTAGCTCCTGACCAGACTGTGCAATTGCGCAAGATTGTCTGGAGCTGCGTAGGCCGCATACGACATAAGACCCATTTTCGCATGATGCAGCTGATATTGATATTTCCATTCACAGGTTAATGGCCACGGACTGATGATCGGGGGCTATGAATACCACATCGAGGACGACACGGCCAACAAGATAGCGATCGCTGACGTGAGGATGTTCTCCCCTCAACACAACTTCCAGTTCTGGGACATGCCCAGTCTCCAGCATCCCAGGGCAAGGCATGCAGCTGTCTACCTCAATGGTAGACTCAAATTTGGCTCAAAATTTCCTTTATCCAAATTTGCCTCACTTTGGCAAAATTCTTCTTTATTTGGCCAGTCTTCGAAATTAGCTTTGAAAAGTGACATGCCAGTCGGGCCAGTTACTTGAGAATTTTTACATGCCCAAGATATTTTTTACATGCCCGAACTTTTTTAACCAAAAATATAACAAATCACAACATTTTAGCATTTAAATGCTTTACATAGTAAAGCAGAACATTTGTTTCAATAATAGTGAATACAATGACATCTAATCAGTCACTAGAATAAAGACAGTCGATCGTTACACCAGTGCTCTTGAAAAGAGCGTTCTCTGGTGTCCTCGTACCGTTTCGTGGCTTCTTCTTTCTCTAAATCATTGTCAATTTTCTAGTTTGGAAGTGCTTAACCGGGCTAAGCCCCATCAACATACCTTAGATACTGCATAGCCTCTATGTCCACAATGACATTTGTTGATATTGACGAAAGCCGAAGCGTATTACTTGATTGAAACAATCGATTCAAAAAGCATCTACTCTATTAATTTCTAGAGAAACCGTCGATAAGAACCGATTGTGACCGAAATGCATCGGTCAAAAACAATAACGATGACGTGCGCAAGCAGATGCGTGTTGTTAAACCAATCAAATTTTATTGTTTTACAACTTCCAACAAGGTGTTTGTTCGCAAAATTGAAAAATAGATTTGCAAATAACATGAACAACTTACGATTTTTTTTATAAACTGTCAATTGGCTTCAATAATTTACATGCCTAGCGGGCCACAAACGTAGTCTTTTTATGTGCCCGGCAGTAATTTCACTCACCATGGGCGATCGGGCGTGTGCTAATTTGGAAGACTGTTTGGCCATTTTATGGGTATTAATGGAGAAAAAAATGAAGCCATATAGAATTTTCTTTAGCCAAATTGGTCAATTTGTAGCTATTGGCTAATTTGGCAGAGTATAAAGCCCTGATGCTTATTTTCCCTTATTATATGAGTCTTGTTCTGAGAAAACGGGCTAAATGAATATTCGTATAGTATTCAGGGCAAGGCATGCGGCCGTCTACCTCAATGGTAAATAGAATGCTTATTTTTCTTTAGTATATGAGTCTTGTTGTGAGAAAACTGGGCTTAATGCATGTGCGCAAAGTTTTGATCCAGATTAGCCTGTGAAGGCTGCAAAGGCTAATCAGGGAAGACACTTACCGCTTAAACTGAATTTTCGCTATGAAGAGACTCCCTTTAAATGAAAAATGCCATCATTGAAGCGGAAAGTGTTGTCTCTGATTAGCCTGTGCGGACTGCACAGGCTTATCTGGGACGACACTTTATGCACATGCATTAAGCCCAGTTTTCTCAGAACAAGGCTCATATAGCTAGGCTGGCATTAAGAAATCTGAAATAGTAGCCAAAATGAATGTTATTTAGAAAGTTTCCTCCGAAAGGGTGGAAATCTGTAACAGGTTCAATCCCCAATGTGGGAGTTTTTTTTAGATCTCCACGCTAGACACCAAGTACTGGTAAGAGTCCCAGGAAATGGACTCGAGAGCGTAACAAATAAGTAGTTAGTACTTTTAAATGCAATCGAGCTAAAGTAAATAGGTTTAAACTAACAAAATACTTGAGCCCCCTTATTTCAGGTTTCGTCTATGCAATAGCTGGTCGTGACGACAAGCAGGTCTTGAAGTCGGTAGAGAGACTGGACTGTGATGCGGAGACCTGGAGCTATGTTCGAGCCCTACCCAGGAAGCTGTATGACCATGCAGCGGCCGTCTGTGAGGGCAAGGTTGGTTAGGTTTATTGTGTGCTTAATGCATGTGCGTAAAGTGTCATCCCAGATTAGCCATTGAAGTCCGCGCAGTCTTATCAGGGACGTCACTTCCCGCTTTTATGATATGTTTCATTTAAAGGAAGTTTCTTCGAAGTAAAAATCCATTTAAGGGGGAAAGTTTTGTCCCTGATTAGACTGTTCGAACTGCACTGGCTAATCTGGATTGACACTTAACGCACATGCACTAAGACCTGTTTTCCCAGGACCAGGCTTATATAATCTACTAACACTTTTCCTGGCCAAGCTTAGTTGATCTTAGTGGTTTACCAGTACTACATTTAAGTGTGCATATGTAAATATGTTACATGGCATAATAATGACCTTGCACAGTGTGATACAGGGTCAGTAAAATAATTAATATTGTATATTGTATTAAGAAGCAATGTAACTAATAATATTGTGGGCTGTAAGTAGCAAGTTGTCAAAAAAGGACTGCCTTGTGTAATGGATATGGTGTCCACCTAGCGACCAGGAGGTCGGGGGTTTGATCCCCACTGTAGAAGCCTTCTTTACATCTCCCCCACAGACAACAAGTACTGTTTCTAGACCCAGGAAATGGACTCGAGAGAGCGTTGCAAATAAGTAGTAAGTACTTTAAATGCAATGGAGCTAAAATAAATAGGTTTTAACGAAAAGTTGACGGATTAAATTTAAATAATCAAGCGCCTGAGGCATGTGTTTGTTTTGTGTGTGTGCACAGATCTACGTATCTGGGGGGATACATTCAGTGGATGGGGATGCAGTGAAGACAGTGTGGTGCTACGATCCAGCAAAAAACAACTGGAACAAAAGACAAAATCTCAACTGTGGTAAGTGCTTACAGGTTTTGGAACCTGGCTTTGAAAAAAACCTTTATGTATAGAAATTGTTTATGTTGTGTTAACATTTCTTGTGTTTTAAAGGTCAATCAATTTTAATAAGCAATATAATCTTTTTCTTTGCATTTCTTCTTCTTAGGCCTTTAAACCCTATCAGGGCATAGGCTGCCAACAACTGCTCTCCAACATCTCCGGTCCTGTGCCATCCTTTCAATGTCTCCCCCAGCTGAAGCCTAGTATCCCAATGTCTTCAATGATGTCCCGCCTACAAGAGTTCTTGGGCCTTGGGTCATTATTTATGTAGAAATATGTCAGCAATTGCAGAAAAACAATATAAGTTTCTCTGGAAAAACCACAGATGTCTGTCTGTATGTCTGTTTGTCTGTCTGTCCATAGATACAACCTGGTCCAAAGGAGTTCTTATACACTGTTCAAGGACATGTAACATTCAAAATTGTAGGAATTGTTCTTTCATTACATGAAGTTGTGCATGTGCACTTTTTATGGTCCTATTTTAGAAATTACCAAAGTTATGCCCCTTTTTATGTCCCCCAGTATATACTGGGGGACATATTGTTTTTGCCCTGTCTGTTGGTCTGTTGGTTGGTCTGTTGGTTGGTTGGTTTGTTTGCGTCAACTTTAACATTGGCCATAACTTTTGCAATATTCAACATAGCAACTTGATACTTGGCATGCATGTGTATCTAATGGAGCTGCACATTTTGAGTGCTGAAAGGTCAAGGTCATCCTTCAAGGTCAAAGGTCAATTATATGGGTCAAAATCGCTCATTTTGGCCATAACTTCTGCAATATTCAACATAGCAACTTGGTATTTGGCATGCATGTGTATCTCATGGACCTGCACATTTTGAGTGGTGTAAGGTCAATGTCAAGGCCATCCTTCAAGGTCAAAGGTCAAATATACGAGTCAAAATTGCAATAGGGGACATAGTGTTTCACAAACACATCTTGTTTAAACTTGCAAATTCTATAATATCATGCCCTTTGATGTATTTTTTTTAAATAAAATTTTGAAAATTAAAAGAGGTGTCGATTTGAAAATTAATAGGTAGGTTTATCTTAGTGGGGGAAAGTGCAGTGAACAAGAACCATAACACTGGCTCCTTATTTTTAAAGTGACTGCACTTTGTTTACTTTTTTGTGTATAAATTTTGTCGTTAGCATATCTTGAAAACTATAATAGGCTTTATCTTGAAACTTGTTAGATAGGTAGGTATATCTCATCGAGAGATTGTGAAGTGAACAAGAGAAATAAATCTTGAATCCATATTTTTAGAGTTCAAAATTATAAGAGTTATAAACTTGGAACTTAATATGTTGGTAGATCTAAATGAGGGGAAGTTCAGTGCAAAACAACCATGACTCCTGCTTTCATAATTTTACACTTATTGCCCTTTTGAGTGTTCATGCTTAAATTTTGTCCAGGGCAAACAAGCAAATTCGTTGAATTGATATCCCCCGCCAAACTAGAGCTTTGTCACAGACATGAAGTTTACCCCCACATACTGCATTGACACAGAATATATACAAAGGGCCATAACTCCGTTATTAACAGATGGTGTACAATGCCATTTGGCGTGCATCATCCCCTTATCAATATATATACTCATACCAAGTTTCAATGAAATCCCCCAAAGCACTTCCAAAATATGGCTCCGGACACAAAAGTGCCTGATGGAAGGAAGGACGAACAACGCCAAAACAATATCTCTCCGCCTTTGGCGGGGGATAAATAACTTAATTGGTAGGGAGCTTGCATGTTTGGGTAACAGTTGATTTAAACTGACCTGCCGATGCCCTCATACAAAGTGGAATGATGGGAGTATTTCAGGCACGACAGTGACAGTTCTTGTTAACCTTGACCTAATTTTGAAGTTATAATAATTCAAATGGGCTATTACTTGGTTAAGTACATATTACCATTTCCTCTCGCATCAGCATCAGTTGTTTCAATTCTACTGATACTTGCACAGTTGTTGCTTGGACCTAACTTTAACCTTCCTCAAGTTTTGACTTGTTATATAAACAAAAAAGTATGTCAGTGATTAAGCATAAAACGGGGGCATATGTTTTCATCAAACAAATTATTTTTTGTCTTGTCTATTTTTACCTCATTTGTGAAATAATAGAATGATGTTTTCATTTAAGCATAATCAGGTAATAAATTTGACATACAATTATATTTGCAGCCCTCTGGGGCTTCATGCATGTGCGTAAAGTGTCATCCCAGATTAGCCTGTGCAGTCTGCACAGGCTAATCAGGGATGACACTTTCCGCTGTTTTGGAATTTTTCTTTTAAAGAAAGTCTGTTCTTAACGAAAATCCAGTCTAGACGGAAAGTATTGTCCCTGATTTACCTATGTAAACTGCACAGGCTAATCTGGGAAGACACTTAACGCACAAGCATTAAGCCCTGTTTTCCCAGAGAGCGACTCAATGATATCCTTAAATATTCCAGCCCGAGCGGGTCACGGCATGGTGTGTCTGGAGGGCCGTCTGTACGCGTGTGGGGGCTACAATGGGCAGCGGGACGTGTCCCACAACAGCGCCAACCTCCGCTGCCTCGTCTCCGTGGAAACGTTCGACGTTAAGACCAACGTGTGGACCAAGCTGACCACCATGAGGCAGGGCATTGCCTTCTTCGAAATGACAGGTACTTGTGTCACACTTTATCTTATGTTGAATAAGACATACATAGGATTTTTCTTTTTTTGAGAACCAGTATTACTTTCTAGGACAGATAATTATACAAATAATACAGCTTTATTCCTAGTGAAGACGGCATCCAAATAACATTTGGGATAGTAAAACATTAGTCCAACTAGTATTTAGAAAAAATCCTCAATTACTCCCTTTGCTTGCATGTTATAAGATTTTATGTAATCATAATTCTCATGATTATGTTCAAAGTAAAGTTTTTACTTTTGTAAAGGTTTCAGTGTAAGATCGTCTTACATTTCAGTGTTAGATGGTCGTATCCTGGTGATGGGTGGTGTAGACACGGCAGGGCGCCTCACTCAGTACATGCACGAGTTCAACGCCACGAAAAACAAGTGGACTGTGTTTGGGGAGCTTCCCCGACCATTGAAGAGTAAGTCAAGAGTGGTCATGTCCAAGTGTCAGACACTTTGTGACACCTTTAGTAAGTCAAAAATATTCCTCAAGCATTTGAGCTGTGCTCAGGTAAAACTGGGCATAATGCATGTGCGTAAAGTGTTGTCCAAGATAAGCTTGTGCCGTCTGCTCAGGCTAATCAGGGACACCACTTTCCGCCTACACTGGATTTTTGTTTAGAAGAGACCTCCTTCAAACGAAAAATTACATAAAAACGAATATTGTCGTCCCGGATTAGCCTATGCGTACGGCACAGGCTAATCTGGGACGACACTTAACGCACATGAATTAAGCCCAGTTTTCACAGAACGAGGCTCATTTGATGTCCCAACCAGAACAAGTCAGTTCCAAATCTGTTTTCTGTATATAACCAATTCTTTGATGTTTTTGAGGTCATCAAATCAAACATAAGATTCTGATCATTTTAGACACCACAAACTGTCGTCTCATATTGCTCAGTCTTTACTTCACCCACTGTGTTGGTTTTTGATTTAGGTTGACTACCTTTTTATCATTCTTAAGCTAAAAAAGGGACAATTGATACAATTTCTAAATTTAGAGGCTTATCAGGGACAACACTTTCCGCCTAAACTGGATTTTCTAAGAAGAGATTTCCTTTTAATGAAATATACAATAATAGCGGAAAGTGTCGTCCCAGAGTATGCACAGGCTAATGTGAGACAACACTTTACGCACATGCATTAAGCCAGGTTTTGCCAGAGCAAGGCTCAATTAAAGGTATATTTCCTAATACTTAATCTCTGTCCCATTGTTCACTAGATGCAAGCTGTGGAGCTGTGGTCATTAAGCTGACAGATACAGGCTGCATGGAGGATGAAACAGATGAGTTTGTACAGCGCTATACAGAAATGTAAGTGTGCAGTTGATGTAGAATCTTCCCACTCAGAAGCAAAATGAAAATGGCTTTTGCAACCAGCATAAAACCAGAACAGCCTGCGAGTAACTTGCATAACTCGCAGTCTGTTCAGGTTTTATACTGTTTGCTGCTCATCAGTACCTTATAGTTGGAAATGAAGCCTTAAAAACTTGAATGTAGTTCAGAAATATCTTTAACCCTTTGAGCGCTGGAACCGGATTTTGGAGGCCTTTGCAAACAGTTTGGATCCAGATGAGACGCCACAGAACGTGGCGTCTTATCAGGATCCAAACTGTTTTCTTTTCTGATAGTATTCTTCGAAAAAAATCGAAGAAAATGCTGATTTTAGAAATTCAACAGACGACATTTTAGCAGACGACAAATTTCCCAGCATGCAAAGGGTTAATTTAAATTACTTTTCTAAGGGGCTACAAATGCGTCAAAATGCGTATCTAAGCAGTAAAGGGTAAACTTATACACACTTATTATGGTTGATACGGTTTATTTTTGTTACAGGTTTGTTGCAGTTGCAATCCATTCATGAATTATAAGTAAAATGAATTGATTTATTGTTTATTTATGGTGTAGGTTCATGTGCTACAATCAGGTGTCAATAAACTTCTCCTCAAATTCATTACTGTTTTAATTAACACACTTCAATTCCCTTCCCCTGATTCAAGAGGGGCAGTTGTCAGAAACTGGTATAAGTGCTTGCATGAAGTACTGGTAAACTAGCTTACCCAGTGGAAGTGATGAGGTTAACTTATTGCTGTGATATGACTGAAATACTTAGGAAAACGGCAAACATTCCAAATAAACAAAATAAATTAAAACGGTAAAGAATCCAAATTAACAAATATTTCTTCTGCAGTTTTGAAGAATATCAGGTCATACAGTTAGAGTCTGAGAACCGAGACTGGCAGGCCTCACATTTCAAATTTGACATTCAGTAAGTCTAAGTGCAATGGGAAAGGCCTTTGATCTTTAAATCTCTCCAAAGACACCAAGTACTGGTTCTTAGTCCCAGGAAACAGCCTTGAGAGCCTTTCTATAAGCAACGGCTTTTGATGCAATCGAGCTAAATTAAATAGGTTAAACATAAAAGACGTTTTGGAAACTGCTTAAATCTGGACTCATCCTCACCAAACTGTTGTCAAAATGCGGGCCAAGCTTGTCAAATAACGTTGAAACTTGCGCAACATGGTTGAAATCGATTTTGTTTTACTGAAAGCCTTTCTGCTGTTATTATTGTTATATTTATTCATCTTAATAGAAAAGTGTTAAATCTTTATGAAAAGTATTAATTACCAGCAATGTGCGTTCGAAAAAAAATCGTTAATCACGCATTTGAACGTAACTGAATTTTACAGAAAAAAAGTCATGTGACCTGAACCCTCTAGTTGTAGGTTTATATGCACAATCAGATGACAATAAACTTCTCCTAAAATTTCATTGAAGGACCCCTCAATTATCCTTTATATTTACAGCTACATGTATAAGGTGGCCCCTGGAGAGACGTGTTGAAATAAAATCAATGCGCATAACTTTACCCTGCAACACACTTATTGTTACCAATAATTTGTATTGTTGGTTATTTTCTGAAGTAATTATCTTTAATAGTGGAAGAAACAAATGTGTAAGTTATTCAAACTTGCAAAATATATCTCCAGAAATTATGAATAAAACTTTTTGAGACAAACTTAAAAATTACCAAAATATACAACTATGAAGGTTGTTTTCTGCTCTGGATTCATCGTTGAGTCAATAAATTCCATAACTCAGAGCAAAATTTGAATTGACTTGAATATTTCGACTATACATGTATCACACTGTGACTAAATTACACAGTCTAAACGGGCACATCAAAGAGCAGATCAGAGAGGCATATATCAGATCTAGACAACAAAGAATGTCTCTAAACCGGGACGAGGAGCTGGAACTTCCTCCGGTGTACAATTCTCTCCTCGTGTCACGTGACAATCCTACGTCACGTGACTCGTTCAATTGACCAGCACATCGCTGATGAAGACTGTGTGATATAGTCGAAATATTCGAGTAAATTCAAATTTTGCTCTGAGTTATGGAATTTATTGACTCTAATACCAAAATATAGATTGGCTATTTTGTAGGCTAGCAATGGGAAAGAATACTAAAAAGGATATTCAAATATAGGTTTGTCATTATTATCCCCACACTTTTTGAAAAAAAGGTGGGGATATTGTGGTTATCTCCGCTGTCCGTCCGTCTGTCCGTCCGTCCTGGCCAATATCTCCTCCTACACTATTAGCACTAGAACCTTGAAACTTACACACATGGTAGCTATGAGCATATGTGCGACCCTGCACTATTTGGAATTTTGATCTGACCCCTGGGTCGAAAGTTAAGGGGGTTGGGCCGGGTCAGAAATTATCACTCATTTTTTTAGGTTATTTTACATTTACCAGTACTTCTTTATTT
>VMBQ01001739.1:125811-140684 GCA_007657795.1 Dreissena rostriformis
CAAGCGGAACTTTCCCCACTGTGACCAGATGTACAAGAGGTCGACGCGAGACGTCGCCTTGCTAATCCTGCCGGGCTCCCGTCTGCGGGCCACCTATTCCGTGATAGTGACAGCAGAGTCTGTAGCCAACAGGGAAGGGCGGGGTCAAAAGTCATCATCTAGGGTCTCTTAACATAAGTTCATAGACCTGATGAATAGAGGCCAAATAGTAATGTTCGGCCTCAACGTAAGCCTCCGAGCCCGCTTAAGCAGAACCGTCTGCAAGACCAGTGGTCTGCATGTAGCCGGCGGAGACAGAAGTAGGAATACCAGATGGAGGTATTCCATAAGCTTCTAGTATTATCTGCTGAATCCATAATGTATTTGGATTCGAAGGGGTAGCAGCCGGGGGTATACGACTAGGCAACGTAGAAGATACCCGTGGGGCTGAAAAGGTAGCCGTAGTGGCGAGGTGAACCCCTGAACATGGAGCCTGAAAGTTAAACGAACTTGTGTTCGTAGACAATTTAGGCCCAGTGTCTGTAAAAGCGGCTGATACGTGTGTGGAGGCCAATTAGTGGACCGACACACGTGAAAGGGAGTCCTGAGATTCCGTCAGATCAGAGGAAGACTGCCGAGTGCGCCTACGTGAGGAGCGGCGATGTTCCTTATCCCTGCAATGCCGAGACACTGTTCCGCAAGGCTGGGAATGAGGTCGCCTGGAGTAGCGTCTCCCCGAGGGTTGGCGTGATCGCTTAGGAGAGGATCGACGCCAGGAACTGCTCGGATAAGGAGAGCCTGCCCGATGTCCACTCCGGTAGTGATGCGGGCTTGTCGAAGCAGACGATGAGTAATGCGACGACGAGTCAGAGGAGGAATGTCCGGAGACACTGACGATAAACGTCTATGTCTGTGGCTAGGGGTAGGAACGCGTACGGTTGTGAAGTGCCGACAACGTCGTGTCAGCGTCTAGCCGGATTTGTTATCCGGTGAAACAGAGCGTGACACCCGTGCAGCGCCTCCCTCCCTCAAGACAGGGGTTGCATAACCAGTGATAAGGCCAGGCAAACAGGAATTATCGGTGACCGGACCGGTCATAAGCTTACCGGTGACCGGACCGGTGAAAGACTGACCGGTGACCGGACAGGTCATAGAATGACCGGTGACCGGACCGGTCAAAGACTGGCGCCCGGTACCCGGTGACCGGTACCCAGTGACCGGTACCCGGACCAGTCATAGAATGACCGGTGACTGGACCGGCCAAAGACCGGTACCGGACCGGTCATTGAATGACTGGTGACTGGACCGGTCAATGACCAGTGACCAGTCATAGAATGACCGGTTACCAGACAGGTCAATGACCGGTGACCGGTGCCCGGACCGATCATAGAATGACCGGGGACCGGACCGGTCAAAGACTGCACCAACCGTTGTGGAGCACTGACAAAGTCATGTCAACATTTACGGTGACCGGTACCCGGACCGGACCGGTCATAGAATGACCGGTGACCGGACCGGTCAATGACCGGTGCCCGGTGACCGGACCGGTCATAGCATGACTGGTGACCGGACCAGTCAATGACCGGTGACCGGACCGGTCATAGCATGACCGGTGACCGGACCGGTCATAGCATGACCGGTGACCGGACCGGTCAAAAAATCATGTACACTAGATGAAACAGCATATGCTGTTGTTTTCTTTGACAAATACATTTTCACCAAATGACTACAACACATTAAAGATTTTTTTCTTTACTAGATGCAAATCTATGTTATAATAGTTAGCAATAAATATGTTTTTCTGTGTTACATAACCTAGAAAGCTGTAACACAGTTCTACTTATATACAGCAACTTTGCAAACAATAACCACATCTGATATACATTTCATACTGCTTTTAAGTATAACGTTTAAGCTACCATGGTAATTGGTCACATTACAAAAAAACTCAAGAGATGATATAATACAAATGAGTTTTGAATAATTAATATAAAGATAACAGTATTATAAATTGACATAAAAAATAAAAAAACATGGCATTATATAGATACAATTTCTGTTTTCCCTCATTGCCATTCCTTCTAGTTAACACACTACTGAGTTTCCTTTGATTCTATAAGGTTTTCCTGATTTACCATCACTTTCAGGGATATTTAGTGCTAGTAAAAAATGTGTCAACCTGATTTATGCACAGGCATTTCTTAGTTGTTTTACAATTATAGTAATTTAACAAATAATTGTATGCAATACTTGGAATGTAACACATAACAAACAGCAATACTTGGAATGTAACACATAACAAACAGCAATCACTTGGAATGTAACACATAACAAACAGCAATCACTTTGGCATACAGAGCAAATGGGGCACAATCCATCAATAAGCAACATAATTTTTGCAACTCTTACAATTATATACTAGAAATAAGTATTATTGAGCCACGCTCTGTGAAAAGGGGGTTTAATGCATGTGCATCAAGTGTCATCCCAGACTTGCCTGTGCAGTCTGCACAGGCTAATCAGGGACGACACTTTCTGCCTAAACTGGATTTTCATCAAGAATAGTCTTCCTTTAAACGAAAAATACAATAAAAGATAGTGTCGTCCCTAATTAGCCTGTGCTGACTGCACAGTCTCATCTGGGATGACACTTTACGCACATGCATTAAACCCATATTTGACAGAGCGAGGTTCAATTATATATAAAACATTGTTCAGGATACCCGGAAAATAAATAACAACTATAAACACTTATATCACAGTTGGCTCATTATCACAAACATGTTTAAAATTAATAAACAAGACAACTAAGGATTATACAAGCAAGTTTACTGACAGAGAGATGACTTGTTTATGAAATGAACAAAATGTAAATTTGACATGATGTACTATCCACAAGTTAAAAAAAAATATAATAAAAATTTAAAATAAATTAAAAACAAGGCTTGTCACCGTAGGATGACATATGCCCCCTTTTCCCACATTTTTCGAAACCTAAACGCAAAGTGTGACGGAATTTCAGACGGACGGACATTGCGATCACTATATGCTACCCTACGGGGAGCATAAAAATACTACATTACTAAAATGTTATTCCATCAGGGTAAAGATTTTACATAATTGCATGTAAATCAAATGCATACTACTTATGAAGATGTATAATTAATTTTTTTAGCAGACACACTATTCTTTTTAAGTAGGTTTAACAAATAATAACACATTAGAAACATAGGATCTAATTGTATTACTTATTTCTATGCAATATCTAATTTCAACAAATAAAGGTAGATTGAATGCGCTCTTTAACTGCATTTAATTTATCGGAACATACTGAACAATACATGAATTGCAACAGACTGAACTTGACAATATTTTAGCAGGAAACTTCCTGAATATGTCGTCTTGTTAACTCTTTGCATGCTGGGAAATTTGTTGTCTGCTAAAATGTTGTCTGCTGAATTTCTAAAAATTAGCATTTTCGGCGATTTTTTTTCAAAGAATACTATCAGAATAGCAAACAGTTTGGATTCTGATGAGACACCACGTTCTGTGGTGTCTCATCTGGATCCAAGCTGTTTGCAAAGGCCTTCAAAATTCGGTTCCAGCACTTAAAGAGTAAAGCATTGTTTTCCTATTGAGAAAACAACTTGTTCACAGATTTTCGTATTTTTGACTTTAACTTACAAATCTGCAATGTTTTGCATAGCCGTAACTTAGAAAAAAAGGAAGACAAACATTTGATTTAAAAATATTGACTAATCCGGGATTGGAACCCGGGACTTCTGAAAGCAAAAGCTAATGTGCCACCACTGCGCCACACATGATTTAAAATTTCAAATTGAAACATGTGCTCAACGTTTTTCTACATGTTCAAGGAAAAGCTTTACAAATGCTTTATGGTTTTACTGATTTCCAATGATGATTATCCATTAATGAACCTGTATTTTAAAGATTTTCTTATTCAGAAGTGTTATTAAGCTTGTTTAAACACAATGTATACATTCTTTGTTGAATCTATGACAAATATTTTTCAAATCGTCAATTTACCAAACTGTGAACAAGTCCCTTTAAAGCAATTTTGAAAGTTTTAAAATGGTAGTTTCTGGACTTCAAAGGGGTTCAAACTATAAATGAGTAAATGAAAAATTATTTAAGAAACAAACTTCCTTTTTTAATCGATGACTCCCAAAAATCAACAAGGAATAAAAATAAAAACAAGCAAATTCGTTTAATTGATATCCCCGCCAATTTCAAAATTTTGTGACAGACAACGCCAGTTCTATATCCCTCTGCCTTTGGCGGGGGATAAAAAAATTCACTTCACCAACTAACTTAATCATAATACTGGAGGAGAGTAAAATACACATACCACAGGCCTTAACAAAAAACCGGTACCAAGAGAATACATAGTAGCACCCTTTAAATAAGTTGTGCAGGTAACTTTACTGCAATCTATAGACACACTGTGCATACATATAAAACCTTCATCCTTTCAAATTGATCTGTAACATCTAAAAGAAAGTTAATGCAAAACAATACTTTCTTAAATGTTATCAAAGTGCACCTAGTTGACCAGTAGCCAAATAAGCGTTCGCTCCGCCCACTAGTTTTGTTTACATATAACGCTTATTCAATTACTCAGACACTCTTTGTTTGTTGGACCATGTGGTCGCAATAAAATAAATCTGATTGATAGTTCCGTGAGTTTGATTGACAGCTAGCGAGTGGTCAATTAAGTCAACTTGTTCAAAAGTATAATCAACCATTTGAAAAGAAATAACTTGGGCATAAGACAAAAACAACAACATTTTTTCTCTGAATTATAATATACAAAAAGTGCAGTAAAAATGTATCTAATAATTATGTTTATTAATTTAATAAGCAATTCTCTTCTGTTATTTGTTTATTATTGTGTATAAGTTTCCGATAGTATTTTTAATTTTTTTGTTTGTCAGAAACACAATGCCCCCTAATGCGCTGCTTTGATTTTTATTTTATTTTTACCTTTGACCTTGAAGGATGACCTTGACCTTTCACAACTCAAAATTTGCAGCTTCATGAGATACACATGCATGCCAAGTATCAAGTTGCTATGATCAATATTGCAAAAGTTATGACAAAACTTTAAGATATAAAGTTTTGGACAGAATGACAGACAGACAGACAGGCAAAAAACAATATACCCCCTTTTTTTTTAAAGGGGGCATAAAAATAATTGTGTGTCACAATATTGTATGTGGCACTGACAAGGAAATATAAATGCTAACATTTCATAGTAAATACCAATAATCAGAATTGACCATCCCTGCATACATATAAGCCTTGTTCTGGAAAAACAGGGTGTATTGCATGTGCTTAAAGTCCTACCAGATCAGCCTGTGCAGTCTGCACAGGCTGATCAGGGACAACTCTTTCTGCCTCAATTGGATTTGCTCTAAGAAGAGACTTACTTTAAACGAAAAATACCACCAAAGTGGGAAATGTTTTCCCTGATTAGCCTATGCAGACGGCACAGGCTTATCTGGGATGACTTTAAGCACAGGCATTAAGACCCATTTTCCCAGAGTAAGACTCATATCATCTTGAAACAATAGCTTATCTGTTAATTCCATCCTTAAAACCATCTATCAACACACCATCATGTCATTGAGTTTTCAAAAGCGCTACAGCGTTGACCTGCATTTTCTAGCTAACAAACATCACATCATTCCTAAATCAATATCATTTAACATATCATCCTAGTAACATATTATTTCTTTTTATGTTTAGCCACAGACGTTGACACCTTATTTTTAGCAGATCCATCGCTATCTGAGTCACTATTCGCGACTTTTTCCCGTTTCTCGAGCAGACGCAAGCGTTCCTTCTCCGCCTCCTCTGCCTCGCGTCTCTCCCGGCGAGATCTCATCACCATGTCGGCACATGGCTTCAGCGGAGAACCCTCCACGAATTCATTCCCTGGAAAAAAACAACCAATCAGAGTGGCTGTTACAAACTCTATTTAATACTCAATGTCTGATATGTGTGTTTATAGAAGGTTGAACGTAAACAATTGAGACTCACTCTGGAAAAAACAGGCTTAACCCTTTGAGCGCTGGAACCTGATTTTGAAGGCCTTTGCAAACAGTTTGGATCCAGATGAGACGCCACAGAACGTGGCGTCTCATCAGGATCCAAACTGTTTGCTTTTCTGATAGTATTCTTTGAAAAAAAATCAAAGAAAATGCTAATTTTAGAAATTTAGCAGACAACATTTTAGCAGACGAAAAATTTCCCAGCATGCAAAGGGTTAATACATGAGCCTAAAGTGTCGTCCCAGATAAGCCTGTGCAAACTGCACACTATAATCAGGGACAAAACTTTCCGCTTTTATGGTATTTTTTTTTTAAAGCAAGTATATTCTTAGCGAAAATCCTGTTTAGGCGGAAAGTGTTGTCCCTGATTAGCCTGTGCTGACTGAACAGGCTAATCTGGGACAACACTTTATGCACACGCGAATGCATTAAGTCCTGTTTACCCAGAGATGCTGAATTGTATCTGATATGATTTTGTTATGAAGACACATCAGGTTCACAGACAAGACTCGTCATCGGTATGCTTGTATATGAAATATGATTGGATATGGATTTTGTTGAGGTATGATATTACTCAACACTACTGGTTATGGATAGAAAGAACACATCAAATAAGAATACCGTGAAAATAAGATTATCCAATATGACTTGACATTAAACCATGAAAACAATGAACAACTGAATGCAATCATGTGTGCTCTACCTGCAAGAAAAAAACAAAGACACACACAGAATAAAATGTATTTAGGTTTTGTGGTTTTGTCTAATTTGGACCCTAAGTATATATATAACTTAAACCTATAAATTGTTCATTAAACAAACACACTTTTAGTTTGTGCAGTTAAAATCTAGTTAAGTGAAGCTCCAAAAAGATTGGAACAATTCAGAAAAAACAAAACACTTATAAGCATATGAGACAGTTATACATGTATTTATATAAGAATACATAGCAAATAAATGAGAAAACATAAACAGTTGAGAAAAATGAGTACATTGCATAGAAATGTTACATCCTGTCACAGTTGCATGTAAGAAAAATGTACAAGATCATGAAGAAAACAAGAAACCTTTAAATGTTGATTAATACGAGCCTTGCTCTGTGAAAAGGGGGTTAAACATATGTGGGTAAAGTCCCAGATTACCCTGTGCAGTCCGCACAGGCTAATCAGGGACAAAACTTTCGGCCTAAACTGGATTTTTGGTAAGAAGAGCATTTCTTTAAACAAATTATATAAAGTGGAAAAGTGTCGTCCCTGGTAAGAATGTGCGGACTGCACAGGCTAATATGGGACGACACTTTACGCACATGCATTAAACGCCTTTTTGCACAGAGAGCGGCCAATATAGATGAAATTCAGAAAATTACTTAACTGGTTGTATGAGAAAGCAAAATGTCTTGAAATGGCTAACAATGATACGTTTGAGAAATCTTAACCAAATTTGTTTAAAAGCAGAAACTATTTACAGCGTTCAAAGTAACAACTATTCAGTAAAGGCTCACTTTGATTTTCGAGATCTGTACCTGCGTATATGTGCGCATGAGATTTGCATTTGCATACTAGACCTACACGTGCATATGTGAAGAAAAAATGATTCCGATGTAACCACCATGTCAAGTTTAATATTTGTTATTAATTTTCCTTAATAAATGCTTTTTTCTTCATATTCTGCATCGTTTTATCGTTGTCTATTTTGGGATTAGAGAATTGAACCAAATTATGCTGGTTAAGTATGGATTACCGATCTTATAATTCACAATAAATTGCTCTATGTGTTAACGGAATCCTTCCAGCATTGTTAGAGTGAAACAATCATCTCTGATATAGAACAGTTAGGCAGATGCAATAGTTTTATACTTAACATGATGTCTTACTAAAAGCATCAATTAATTTAAATAACCATACATTTTGTTCAGTACACAATATTGCAGTGAAATAACTTTTTTTAAACTAGTAAACATTTGTCTTTTACTAATGTAATCATGGTGTGACAATGTCCTGAAAATAGTATATACTAATTGGCAAACATGATAAGCGAAAAACAAAAAGATTTTAATTGACTTACTTATTCCATCACAACAATAACAAGCAAAATCGTTGAATTGATATCCCCCGCCAAACTAGAGCTTTGTCACAGACGTGACATATACCCACACATGCTGCATTGACTCAGAATATATACAAAGGGTCATAACTCCGTTATTAACAGATGGTGTGCAATGCCATTTGGCTTGCATCATCCTCTTATCCATATATATACTCATACCAAGTTTCAATGAAATCCGCCAAAGCACTTTCAAGATATGGC
The DNA here is from genome assembly GCA_007657795.1 of Dreissena rostriformis. Taxonomy (NCBI): domain Eukaryota; kingdom Metazoa; phylum Mollusca; class Bivalvia; order Myida; family Dreissenidae; genus Dreissena; species Dreissena rostriformis. The sequence goes on from VMBQ01001739.1 coordinate 134,172, forward strand.
TCCTGACACAAAAGTGCCGAATGGAAGGAAGGACGGACGGACAACGCCAAAACAATATCCCTCCGCCTTTGGTGGGGGATAACAAGAAGCTGTAAAAACAAGGATATCAGTAAAACTGATGGATGCTCCCCAATGATGCTTTGTCGATATATGGTTTAATTTTGTGGAAAAAAAATTAATAAAAAATGTGACCTTGAGAAAATCTATTATTAGCCTCGGTGACCTTGACCCCAGTGACCTCAAACCTCATCAAAAGGTAGAGGTCGATGCAAGGTACCTACATGCCAAATATGAAAGAGATCTGTAAAGTATTGAAGGCGCCATGAGAAACTGTAACAAAGGTGTGACGGAAGGAAAGAAGGAAGAAAAAACGGGACTTCAAACTGGCAACTATATGCTCCCCATATATAATATTATTTTAATATATATATGGGGACCATAAATAACAGAATATCCCCCACCACGGGTCGTTTCTAATTAAAAAGGTACAGTAAGAATTTAATATTATATTAATTCATTAACAAGAGCTTTGTAACAGACAGAACTGCAGTTCCCTGCTGCAAATTCTAATAAATTATTTCTGAAATTATAGCAACCACAATTGTTCTCTGGTTAAAACAGAAATAACATGCACATGCCTCATATGGTCCTCTATTAACACACTCATGAACCTAACTTAATTAAGTACTGAAGTTATTGCAGGGTCAAGATTTTGACAGATTGATGCAAACACGCACACATGGACGTAATGACACCTCCCATTCCTATATCCCTACACCTTTGGACTGGGGATAAAAATTATTAAAGACAAATATAAAACCTCACCCATGGTCAACTTAGTTAATTCCTGATGTTCATATGAGACATCCTCTGGGAAAACTGGGCTTAATACATGTGCGTAAAGCATCCTCCCTGATTATCCTGTGCAGTTCAAGATGATCAGGGACCATACTTTCTGGTAAGACAGAAAAAACTATTAAAAAGAAAATCCAGTCTAGGAGGAAAGTGTTGTCCCTGATAAGCCTGTGTGGACTGCACACTACTTAATACACATGGTGTTGTCCCTGATTAGCCTGTGTGGACTGCACACTACTTAATACACATGGTGTTGTCCCTGATGAGCCTGTGTGGACTGCACACTACTTAATACACATGGTGTTGTCCCTGATTAGCCTGTGTGGACTGCACACTACTTAATACACATGGTGTTGTCCCTGATTAGCCTGTGTGGACTGCACACTACTTAATACACATGGTGTTGTCCCTGATTAGCCTGTGTGGACTGCACACTACTTAATACACATGGTGTTGTCCCTGATTAGCCTGTGTGGACTGCACACTACTTAATACACATGGTGTTGTCCCTGATTAGCCTGTGTGGACTGCACACTACTTAATACACATGGTGTTGTCCCTGATTAGCCTGTGTGGACTGCACACTACTTAATACACATGGTGTTGTCCCTGATTAGCCTGTGTGGACTGCACACTACTTAATACACATGGTGTTGTCCCTGATTAGCCTGTGTGGACTGCACACTACTTAATACACATGGTGTTGTCCCTGATTAGCCTGTGTGGACTGCACACTACTTAATACACATGGTGTTGTCCCTGATTAGCCTGTGTGGACTGCACACTACTTAATACACATGGTGTTGTCCCTGATTAGCCTGTGTGGACTGCACACTACTTAATACACATGGTGTTGTCCCTGATTAGCCTGTGTGGACTGCACACTACTTAATACACATGGTGTTGTCCCTGATTAGCCTGTGTGGACTGCACACTACTTAATACACATGGTGTTGTCCCTGATTAGCCTGTGTGGACTGCACACTACTTAATACACATGGTGTTGTCCCTGATTAGCCTGTGTGGACTGCACACTACTTAATACACATGGTGTTGTCCCTGATTAGCCTGTGTGGACTGCACACTACTTAATACACATGGTGTTGTCCCTGATTAGCCTGTGTGGACTGCACACTACTTAATACACATGGTGTTGTCCCTGATTAGCCTGTGTGGACTGCACACTACTTAATACACATGGTGTTGTCCCTGATTAGCCTGTGTGGACTGCACACTACTTAATACACATGGTGTTGTCCCTGATTAGCCTGTGTGGACTGCACACTACTTAATACACATGGTGTTGTCCCTGATTAGCCTGTGTGGACTGCACACTACTTAATACACATGGTGTTGTCCCTGATTAGCCTGTGTGGACTGCACACTACTTAATACACATGGTGTTGTCCCTGATTAGCCTGTGTGGACTGCACACTACTTAATACACATGGTGTTGTCCCTGATTAGCCTGTGTGGACTGCACACTACTTAATACACATGGTGTTGTCCCTGATTAGCCTGTGTGGACTGCACACTACTTAATACACATGGTGTTGTCCCTGATTAGCCTGTGTGGACTGCACACTACTTAATACACATGGTGTTGTCCCTGATTAGCCTGTGTGGACTGCACACTACTTAATACACATGGTGTTGTCCCTGATTAGCCTGTGTGGACTGCACACTACTTAATACACATGGTGTTGTCCCTGATTAGCCTGTGTGGACTGCACACTACTTAATACACATGGTGTTGTCCCTGATTAGCCTGTGTGGACTGCACACTACTTAATACACATGGTGTTGTCCCTGATTAGCCTGTGTGGACTGCACACTACTTAATACACAGGCATAAGCCCAGTTTTCCCAGAGAATGGCTCATATTTTCATACAAGGTAGACAAGGCAATGTTACTAACAATATGAATTAGTAACAAACATTTTCACCAGACATATCTTAATTAGTAGCAACTTTAGTACAAGTATCCTTGTTATACTTCTATTTTCAGAATACCAGTGTTAATTAAATCCTTATTTATGTATTGACCCTTTACCACTCAGATACTTATTTTGATCGTTTGTAGTCTCTTAGAAAATCAAATAAAATTGAAGGCCTTTCTTACTAGATTCTAGTTTTAAAGGCTGCATTTCAACCCTAATATACATGTACAGATGAGCAGCAAACAGCATAAAACCTGAACAGACTACTGCGAGTAATCGCAGACTGTTCTGGTGTTATGCTGGTTGCAAAAGCCGTTTTCACTTTACTTCTGAGCAGGAAAGGGTTAATATATACATTCAGAATTAAGCTTATAGTTAGTGCAGCTAACTACAAATGAATAAACACTGTGATAACTTGATTACATTTATACTGCTGTGATTCTTTTATTATACCCATATATAATATTATACCCATATATTAATATAATACCCATATATTATATTATATTATATCCATACATAATATTAAATTCCTGTTAAGTTTAAATAATGGATTCTCACTTTGAAAGTTTTACCTAAGTAGATTTACTTTGTTCATGCCACTAAAAATTAAATAATTCATAAAAATTATTTATTAACTTTTATGAAAATAAATATTAGCCATCCATTTGCAGACTCTCACAATTGTACCAATGAATAAATAAAACAAAATTAAGTTTACAAAATAAAACATAACATTTCATCTCTCATCATTTTAAAAATTATGAGATCACAGTGTTTGCAAATGTGCAACCTCATATGTGTTGCTATTTCTACTACAATACAAATACCTGCTCGGTTTTCTTGCTTCAAAGCATGATCTATGTACATAAATTGTGTCAATTCAACACTACATACAAACACAATTTTTTTTTATCTGCAATTCGTTCTAGAAACAACAATCGGGTACAAAATGCAGTCGGACTAGCAGTTTCAAATGAAGAGATATTTACGTTATTGATCAATTATTTGCAGCATTGGCTCAAGATTTCAATACTGAACAACAATAAACTGATCTTAGAATGTTTTATTGTTAAATTTAATCGGTTTACAATTACAATTTACACATGCAGAAAATCTTCTTATCTATATCTACAGCAAATGTCTCCACTTAAGTTGTAATGCTATCTATAATCTAAGCTTAATCTCTGGAAAAAAATAAACACAAAAACACTAATCTCAAAAAAAAAAATCACTTTGAGAAATAAAACTAATAAATATTCAGGTTTGATAATCTTAATGTAGTTTTCATGAATATGTTCCGCACTGTGGGAAAACCTGGTTTAATGCACGTGTGTCAAGTATCACCCCAGATAAACCTGTGCAGTCTGTGCAGGGACTTTCTGCTTTTATGCAATTTTTTGTTTAAAGTAAGTTTCTTCTAAACTAAAATCAAGTCTTGGTGGAACATGTCGTCCTTGATAAGCTTGTGTGGACTCCACAGGCTAATCTGGGACGATACTTTAAACACATGCATTCAATTAACCCTTTCAGTGCGGGAACCAAATTTTGAAGGCCTTTGCAAACAGTTTGGATCCAGATGAGACACCACAGAACGTGGTGTCTCATCAGGATCCAAACTGTTTGCTATTCTGATATTTTCTTTTAATAAAAATCGAAGAAAATGCTAATTTTAGAAATTCGGCAGACGACATTTTAGTAGACGACAAATTTCCCAGCATGCAAAGGGTTAAGCCCGGTTTTCCCAGAGCGAGGTTCATATGAAAACAAGTGCCCTTGGACAGCGTGCTTGACTATTCTTCCACTTTGATATTCTACACTTTCTGTTTGTTACCAAATAAATGACTGTGAAGACATATCTGATGGTGAATGTCTGTAATTGTCCCATAGTTTGTAATATGCAAAATCAAACCAGAAAATTTAGATTACAACAAGAAACGTGGCCATGCCACAAAACAAGATCGTCATCATTCTACAACTTAATTAATTTTAATTAAAATAATTATGCAATCCCAAGCAAGGTCTGCACATAAGCTACCAATACACACACATTTTAATGCAAAACCTGCGTCAAAACTCTTGCAAAGCAATGACGCTAGAACATTATTTAAGAGACATACACAAATTTTCATCAAAATATGACCATCATGACTAGAGTGGTAACCTTGACCTTTGAGGTAGGGAGACGGGTATTTCACGCAACATGTCGTCTTATGATGTTGGGCAAATGTAGCAAGTTATCTCAAAATCCATCAATATATTGCAAAGTTATGGCTGAGACAACAAACTTTGCAGATAGAGACAGACGGACAGACAGACCGACAGTACGGGTTATAATTCTGCAGGTCATAGTAATAGAACTTAAACTGTGACCTCACACAAATAACCCTGAACACAAGTGTGAAGTTTCAGCTGAAAACCTTTAGTACAAACAGTGATATGGATATGTTTCACGTTTACCTTCACCAGAGCATTACACTGATGCCCTCGCCAACAAATGGGTAAGTATCATAGCTCAGACTATTTGGAGAATATTCGAGCTCGAAATGAGAAATACAATCCAAGCTTATTTCACTAGTACTAAGCTTCAATCAAAATCTACAGAGCGGTTACACACCAATGAGTTTCCTAGCCTCCTGCCCGTTTATGATCGGGTTCATCCAGGTGGACTGGCGGGTACCAGTCAGGCCGGTCCCCGGGGGTACGTAGATGTAGAAGACAAGACTGAGGGCGTCGGCCTTGTGCAGCCCGCCACCCTTACGCAGGGCCTGACCTGCAGGGGGAGTAGAATGAGAATTACTGGATATGATTTTTATGCTTTCTGTGAATTTCAATTAGTAATTTACTCTTTTGAAAACAGTCAAAATTACCACTTTTGCAATGTTCACATAATTTCCTGATTTGATATAGAAATTTAAACAGACTTGGTGTTCAGTAGAGCCAAAAACAAGAAAAATTGATACACAACAAAACCAGGTTTTCAACTTCAGTCAGTAATGTCAGTACAACAAGACTTGTCACTATAGGATGACATATGCCCCCTTTTTTAACATTTTTCTAAACCTAAACGCAAAGTGTTTTTCCACATTTTTCGAAACCTAAACGCAAAGTGTGACGGAATTTCAGACAGACAGACGGACAGTGCGATCACTATATGCCCACCTTCGGGGGCATAAAAATTGTGCCATCTCTAGTTCGATCTTCATGTAAGCCACCTACACACAAAATGTCAGTGCAATACATCCATCCAAACTCAAGTTTTTGAGAGGAAAACAGTTTTTCTATTTTCAGTAACAATAACCTTGACTCTGCGTCAACTGATCCATTATGCAATCCCAAGCTAGGTCCGAATGACATTGTAATCTACCAACAGGGCTTTTCTTCCTTCTTTGCGATTGGCCGTGGACCGACATTTCACAATTTTGTCACGGCCAATTCACAAACCTGACATGGCCGTGAATATTTACAAAAACGGCCGTTTTAAATCGTGAAAAACAGACTTTTCGTGCTAAAAACTGTCAAAAACGGCCATTTCGGAGCAGAAATATAAGTTTCATTACCTCGTTTTTAATTCCGAATTCGCGAAAAATTGTCGACTCGCGTTACCGATGTTTGCTTGTTTTAATCGATTTTAAAGTGTTGTGTAACCCGTGAAACCGGCTTAAATAGTAAAGCTCTGCCTAGCAACGTCACTATCAAAAAAAAAAAAAGTGACGCG
>VMBQ01001739.1:143084-168722 GCA_007657795.1 Dreissena rostriformis
AGTTAGGTCATAAATGATTACAAAAGGGATTAACCCTTTGCATGCTGGGATATTTGTCTTCTGCTAAAATGTAGTCTGCTGAATTTCTAAAATTAGCATTTTCTTCGATTTTTTTCAAAGAATACTATCAGAATAGCAAACAGTTTGGATCCTGATGAGACGCCACGTTCTGTGGCGTCTCATCTGGATCTAAACTGTTTGCAAAGGCCTTCAAAATTCGGTTCCCGCACTGAAAGGGTTAAACTGTGCACAGGGCCGACACTTTTAGCCTAAACTGGATTTTCACTGAGAAGAGACTTCTTTTAAAAGAAATACAATAAAAGCGAAAAGTGTTTTCCATGATAAGCCTGTACAGACTGTACAGGCTACTCTGGTAGGACACTTAACGCACATGCATTAAGCCTGGTTTTCCCAGAGTAAAGCACATTAACCCTTTGCATGCTGGGATATTTGTCGTCTGCTAAAATGTTGTCTGCTAAATTTCTAAAATAAGCATTTTCTTCGATTTTTGGCGTCTCATCTGGATCCAAACTGTTTGCAAAGGCCTTCAAAATCCGGTTCCAGCGCTCAAAGGGTTAAGAAAGAATGAAGCATACTGTAACTCACCTTTCTATGTAATTTCTCGAATCTCCGTCGCACCAAGAATCCACGTATGTATTTCTGTATACAGATGGACGCTTTATGCATGTCCCTCTTTGAGGGCCCCACTTCCTTCGGGTGATAAATGCTGTATTTGAAAAAGGTAGGATAATGAAGATGAAGGTCAATTTTTAAATTATGCATAATAAATAAAATATTAAAGTTTATTTTCAATATACTTTGAGTAAACAACTAACAGTCTATGATAACATGTGAATAGATTAATTTGAGTATAATTTTCTTTAATATAGTATTAATTTCAGTCTTGTCATTACCAAAGTGAAACTAGTATTACTAAAAAAAGATACACTACCTACAGCGCAATGTTAAAGAAGTCAAAAGAAGTTCATAAAAAAACTAATTCAATGGTAGTCAAGGAAGTTTTTGTCAATAACTATTATAAAGATTTAAATTGTTAAACATGTCAATGGATCCTACAGAGCATGGTTTAAAAAGAAATAGGGCAATGAAAATGCTTACTCGTAGATTTCCACATGAGGGCCTATGACCTCAATCTTGGACTTTGCTTCCTGCTGATTGGCTAACATTCTGGAGTTCAAAGGTTAATTTATCAATAGATTGACAGACGCATTAGCATACATCACTGCAAAATGTAATGATTTAAATATATTGAATGCAATAGAGTAATATAAATTATAGAAACTGTAAAACTTAAAGATGTACAATACATTCATAATTTTATTAATAAATACTGCAGTAGTACACTTGCATACAATCATGTCTTGTTCATTATTAATAAGATATGTAAGGCCACGACTTTTTTTTTATTGCTTTACAAAAAAAAAATTGAATATGGTCCATTGGGCGGTCGAAAAAAAAATAAAATAAAATATTTTCAATAGAAAAAAAGATAATACTAATAACATCAGAACAAAGACAACATTACTTTTATAACCTTAATTAACACAGAGACAACAAATCAAATTATCCAAAGAAACACATCTATATCTTCAAATGAAATGAGTCCTTAAAGCACTCTTTGTAACATCAGGCAATTTTATTCACTCCATGGCGTATTTAACCACGTATACCGCGCAGTTTTTTACCTCACAGTTTCAAATTAAAAAGTTGGTGCACGTAATACATTATTACAACGCAATCCTGGTTGCTAAATTGCGAAAAAATCATTTCGAAATCGTAAATAAGCATAAAAGCCGCCATTTTTTTCATTGCAAAAAACTACACCCTATCATCTTATAGAATGAAGGGGCAGTTGTCGGAACAAAAAAAAAGAGTCGGAAACGGCAGATATGAACAGATTTTTACAAAAAATAAAATGTTTGAATAAAATAAGCAAAAAATGTCTTTGTCTTTGTTTGTGTTTGTGCACTTCTACATTGGCAGCTTACGTTGGGCTGTTGACCACATAACGGATAGCTGTAAAAGGTAGGTGTCAACGAGTTTTTTTCGCGGGTAGCCGGGTTACGGTAGGTGTGACTTCTGGTTGTTTTCCAGATTGTTCTAGATTTTTGCGCCTCCATTATACACATTCACGCCTGTGTAGTGCAACAAACAATAACCCCACTTGACCATTATAATACTGACATATCTCAACGACTGTAGCCTTTAAGATGCAGCGTAATTAACATAAAAAGTTTCCACTTTAAAACAAAGCTACAAGTTTTTATCATCATTCAAATTAAAAGCCCAGGCTTTCCCTGAGGATGAATTACATGATGTACATGATTTCTTATTTTCGCATGAAATGCACGAGGACTGTTAGTTTGTTGCTAGAAAATTACAAAATTGTCAGAAAATATAGTGCTATGCAACCCATGCCTCGTATCATAATGACGCTTCCTATTGTTGAATACAAAATTAAGCTTTCTAATGACCCAGATTATTGATTGTGCAATATTAAAATGGCGACCATTTTTGGTCGATCTGCTATTTTTTTGGTCTTAAATTCGTTTGTTTTCTAGTTTCGCTCCTTTTTCAGTGCGGTCGGGAATAGAATATATAAAAAAAAAAAAGATGATTTTCCGATTATTGTTTTCTTCCCATTTTCCAAAAAATAGGGTCGGCAGTTTTGTTAACCAATAAGTATAAAAGTTGTGGCCTAATCATAATAAAGCTTCAAGATACATATGTGTGTACTTGTCAATGTGCTTGTCAACCTTTAACCATTGAACAAAAGCTGGTCTTTGCATGATGTGAATAAAAAAAAGTAAGCGTTACGAGTTATCAAGAAATTATCAATATAATTTTCATGTATACACTACATCTCTGGAAAAGAAATCAAAAAGATGCTAATACTAATCTTACAAGAATTCAAATTATAATGAATATAAAGTACTGAATTGGTGATGATAAAAAAACTCCCTTCTGGAAAAACTGGGCTTAATACTGCATGCGTGTAAAGTCTGATCCAAGATTAGCCCATGCAGTCTGCACGAGCAAATCAGGGACGACACTTTCCGCTTTTATGGAAGTTTTTGTTTGAAGGAAGTATTTTTTTAAATGCAAATCAAGTCCAGAAGTCTAGAAGCAAAGTGTTGTAATTTATTAGCCTTGGAATGACACNCGGTTACCAAGTGTCCATGGTTACTAAGTGTCCACGGTAACCAAGTGTCAATGGTAACCAAGTGTCCATGGCTACCAAGTGTCCATGGTTATCAAGTGTCCATGGTTACCTTGTGTGGTGACGTCCAGGCCTTCCTCAATCTCTGCAGAAGACGGGTAGAGGTCACACTCCTTGAAGAACGACTGCAGTTCTGACAGCTCTAGCTCATTGTTGAACGCCTTCTTGTCAAACTGGCTCTCAAATCCTAAAACAAAACATATGAAATAATGTATGGCACTCTGGGAAAACAGGGTTTTATGCATATGCATTAAGTGTCCCACATTAGCATGTGCAGGCTGCAATCAGGGGCAACACTTTCCGCCTTAGCTGGATTTTTGTAAAGAAAAGACTTCCTTTAAACGAAAAATACCATAAAATTGTGGTCCCTGATTAGCCTGTGCAGACTACATAGGCTAATCGGGGAAAACCCTTGAGGCACATGCATTAAACCCCATTTTCCGCGAGTAAGGCTCATATCCACCCCCACTTTCAAACCCTAACAAAACATTTCAAATAATGTAGTCACCTTGGCTTTTAAAACCTTACACAAAACATTGGAAATAATTTATTCACATTCACTTTTCATTACTTAAAAAAAATAAAATGGCCTTATATATAATAATATATAAGATACTTTTATAAGCACAAGTATAATTCCTTAGATCATATCCTATCGTCTGTTTTAAGTCCTAAGTCTAGGAACAGGTCGCAGTAATTTGTTTCCTTCTTTATAAAGTACCCCTAAAAGGTACTTTCCCAATTGAGGAATAACAACAAAATTCCCAATTGCCGTCTGAAAAATTCCCAAAAAGAAGCACATTTTTGTCAATTTTGTTCCAAAAGTGCATTCAATTAGTTTGTGCAATTTAAACCAAGCAAATAAAAGACCCCAATCTGACGATTTCACGACGAAAATTTTCCCAATTTGATGTTTTTTTGCGCAAATTTTGTCCCCATTGGTACGGTACTGGTACTTTTACCAATTGGGCAAAAAAATCGCTGGGTCGAAGTTTTTGAAGCTGAGCCCTGGTTATTTCAACAGAACTGCCTTACTTCTTCTACTATCCATGTACTCATGCATGTGGTCCACAACAAAAGGGGTGGTGGGTTTGTCGACCCCATGCCAGCGTTGTACCCTCACCAGCATGGTCTTGTAGTCTCGAACCATCTTCTCCCATGTGGAGCCCACAAACGTGGCCTGCAACCAGAAACAAGGGGACAACACTGAGATACTGTACAAGACCATGTGAATAGGAACCCAAGCCTCGTTATGGAAAAACTGGTCTTATGCATGGGAGTNAGCAGTTATCGCGAATGAAATTACCAATTTGAAAGGCTAAGGCCTCTTCCCAATTTCCGGATGAAAAGCACTGGTGTCATTCCAGATTTGTTTGTGCAGTCTGCACTTCAAAGGCTAATCTGGGATGACACTTTACGCACATTCATTAAGCCCGGTTTCCACAAGGCTGTATCAATCTTAAATTTAAAGCCAACATATACGATTTTTAATGTCAACAATTTATTTTTGCAATCTTAAAACAACACATGAATATTAACGAGGAACATTAAATAGAATTCATTAGCAATCTTTTAATAGTGCCATAAATCAAATGTTGTCTTTTTCTCTAAAATTCATAAACAGTCCAGTTTAGGCAGATAACAACACATTTATTCCATTTAATTGTTGCAGAACCATTTAACCCTTTTAGCACTGGAACCGAATTTTGAAAGCCTTTGCAAACAGTTTGGATCCAGATGAGACGCCACAGAACGTGGCGTCTCATCAGGATCCAAACTGTTTGCTATTCTGATAGTATTCTTTGAAAAAAAATCGAAGAAAATGCTAATTTTAGAAATTCAGCAGATGACATTTTAGTAGACAATAAATATCCCAGCATGCAAAGGGTTAAACAATCTCCAGGCAAGTCTGTCAAACCACAGTCCAAACCACTGCCCAAACCACCGACCCCATCAATGTCCGCGATAAACTATTAACCATAAGGTGTCACTGCAGGTCAAAACATTTGGACATGTCTACTTTTGTGTTACAGCTTTTTTTATGTAAATTTTAATGGTGTTTTCAATTACCTTAAATAGTAACATTTAATTGAGCCTCGCTCTGGATAAACCAGACTTAATGCATAAACATAAAGTGCTGTCACAGATTAGCCCTTTGCATGCTGGGAAATTTGTCATCTGCTAAAATGTTGTCTGCTGAATTTCTAAAATTAGCATTTTCTTCAATTTTTTTCAAAGAATACTATCAGAATAGCAAACAGTTTGGATCCTGATGAGACGCCACATTCTGTGGCGTCTCATCTGGATCTTAACTGTTTGCAAAGCCTTCAAAATTCGGTTCCCGCACTGAAAGGGTTAAACTGTGCACAGGGCCAACATTTTTAGCCTAAACTGGTTTTTCGCTGAGAAGAGACTTCTTTTAAAAGAAATACAATAAAAGCGAAAAGTGTTTTCCATGATAAGCCTGTGCAGACTGTACAGGCTAATCTGGTAGGACACTTAACGCACATGCATTAAGCCTGGTTTTCCCAGAGTAAAGCACATTAACCCTTTGCATGCTGGGAAATTTGTCGTCTGCTAAAATGTTGTCAGCTAAATTTCTAAAATTAGCATTTTCTTCATTTTTTTTTCAAAGAATACTATCAGAATAGCAAACAGTTTGCATCCTGATGAAACGCCACGTTCTGTGGCGTCTCATCTGGATCCAAACTGTTTGCAAAGGCCTTCAAAATCCGGTTCCAGCTCTCAAAGGGTTAAGAAAGAATGAAGCATGCTGTAACTCACCTTTCTATGTAATTTCTCGAATCTCCGTCGCACCAAGAATCCACGTATGTATTTCTGTATACAGATGGACGCTTTATGCATGTCCCTCTTTGAGGGCCCCACTTCCTTCGGGTGATAAATGCTGTATTTGAAAAAGGTAGGATAATGAAGATGAAGGTCATTTTTTAAATTATACATAATAAATAAAATATTAAAGTTTATTTTCAATATACTTTGACTAAACAACTTAAAGTCTATGATAACATGTGAATAGATTAATTTGAGTATAATTTTCTTTTATATAGTATTAATTTCAGTCTTGTCATTACCAAAGTGAAACTAGTATTACTAAAAAAAAGATACACTACCTACAGCGTAATGTTAAAGAAGTCAAAAGAAGTTCATAAAAAAACTTATTCAATGGTAGTCAAGGAAGTTTTTGTCAATAACTATTATAAAGATTTAAATTGTTAAACATGTCAATGGATCCTACAGAGCATGGTTTAAAAAGAAATAGGGCAATGAAAGTGCTTACTCGTAGATTTCCACATGAGGGCCTATGACCTCAATCTTGGACTTTGCTTCCTGCTGATTGGCTAACATTCTGGAGTTCAAAGGTTAATTTATCAATAGATTGACAGACGCATTAGCATACATCACTGCAAAATGTAATGATTTAAATATATTGAATGCAATAGAGTAATATAAATTATAGAAACTGTAAAACTTAAAGATGTACAATACATTCATAATTTTATTAATAAATACTGCAGTAGTACACTTGCATACAATCATGTCTTGTTCATTATTAATAAGATATGTAAGGCCACGACTTTTTTTTTATTGCTTTACAAAAAAAAAATTGAATATGGTCCATTGGGCGGTCGAAAAAAAAATAAAATAAAATATTTTCAATAGAAAAAAAGATAATACTAATAACATCAGAACAAAGACAACATTACTTTTATAACCTTAATTAACACAGAGACAACAAATCAAATTATCCAAAGAAACACATCTATATCTTCAAATGAAATGAGTCCTTAAAGCACTCTTTGTAACATCAGGCAATTTTATTCACTCCATGGCGTATTTAACCACGTATACCGCGCAGTTTTTTACCTCACAGTTTCAAATTAAAAAGTTGGTGCACGTAATACATTATTACAACGCNTATCTCAAAGACAAGTTCCAGTGCTGGGATACTTCGTAAGTAGAATCAAAAAGTAGTCCTGTATAAAGCTTATTCAAATAATCCCATGGGGTCAACAATGATGTCAGATTTGTTATTTAACATTGACGTATTCAGTAGAACAATTTCTGGTTTTGTTTTAGCTCACCTAAGCACAACGTGCTCGTGGTGAACGGTTGTGATCGCAATTTTCCCGTCGTCGTTCGTCGTGCGTCGTAAACATGTACCTTGTTAACACTCTAGAGGGAGGTCACATTATGTGTATGATTTTAATGAAACTTGGTCAGAAGATTTATTCCGATACTATCTTGACTGACTAAGTAAAAGAACAATAGGATAGACATATACGAAAACAATCGAATAACAATTAAGACACAAATGATACATACAAGAACAATTTATTGTTATAAATAACATTGCATTAAAAGTGGAGTAACTATCAATCCTAAAATTCACTCTTAATAAGAATTTCCTACCATGTTACATAGCTTTATTGATGAAAATTACAATAATGAAGAGACAAAATATTAAATGTTTTACATAAATAGAAACTTAAATCAATTTTACCTTGTGAACAAACAAAACATTTGGATCATTACTTGTATTTCTATCAAATAGTAAGTATATAATATTTAAGAATAAAACTTGGTACATTAATAAAGGTCATTGAGAGGAAGTGGTACATGAACCCAAACTCTCTTATCATTATTTTTGGAGTAATAATCCTTTGCTTAGTCATTGAATGTCATTATATTCGTCTTGTGTGGTGCATAAATGAAGACGTATTAAACGGATTCAATTGAAACTTCAAAGAAATAAAAAAAACGTTACCTTCAGCTGTGCTCACTTCCAAAAAAATACAACACTAAGCAAAACAATCCATTCTTTTGTAGACATAACGAAAGTAAATTCTGCTTGAAATCCTAACTAATACCGTTAATATTAAATATAAAAAATGCGCGTCCTGATCAGTTTAAACCATTTCGAGAAAACAAAAATAGAGCAAAGCATAATACAAGCGCGTCCTGTTCAGATAAAGCGGTGTAGAGAACTTCCTTCTATACATATGAAGATTCAACACTATTTGAATTTAGTCATTTGAACGTAAATAAATCTTCCTTGTTCCCTCCTGTATAATAATCAAAGCACTGAAGGCACTGCAATTATTCGCTATTGAATTACATTAGACACAACTCATTTTTCTTTTTTAATCATAAGTTAAAATTAAACACAAAACATTTGATTTTAGTAAGACTGTGCTTTAAAGCAAATCTTGAAAATGTATGCGGTCATGTATGTGGATTGTTTAGCATCATATGGATGTTATAGAGATAACTTAGTAAAATTAAAAAAAATAAAGACCCCTTTTTAGACTTCTTGGAAATATAAAAAAAACATTATTATAAGAACCAACCACCAATAAATTAATATGTCGCCGAAATGTCGGATTCCTATTATTTAAAGTTGGCTTGAGCGTCTTAGTATGCACATTATTGTTTTATTGTTTGCGTATTGTTTTGTAGTCCGTTTCTTGTGTGAAATATAAATCTGCGAGTATTGAAGGTGTTCGAATAAATCTTTATATAATTATAGGTGGCTTTATGAGAAATGCCAAGTACAAGGATCATAACCCTCTCCTCAGTAGTTACTAAGATAATGCCGTTTGTTTATTTTCATTCGTGGGCTTAAATTGATTAACGAAATTAAAATAGTTGTAGTCTGTTTCATTTGCAGGAGAATTTCTCTATAAGTATTGAATGGAATCTTACAAAAGTATGCCGGTATTGTTGTTGTTTTTTAATTAAAAAGAACTTACCTGCAGCTGTGCTCACTTTCAATAAAAATCCAACTACAAGCAAAACAAGCCATTCTTTTGTAGACATAATGAAATGTATATCTGCTTGAAACCCCAACTAATACAGTTAATAATACATATACAACAAGCGCGTCCTGTTCAGTTCAAACGATTTCGAGAAAAATTTAAAATATGCATAATACAAGCGCACCCTCTTCAGTTAAAGCGGTTTCGAGAACTTCCTTCTATACATATGAAGATACTACACTATTTTAATTTATTCAATTGATTGTAAATAAATCTTCCTTGTAACTTCCTGTATGAAAATCAAAGCGCTGAAGGTACTTCAATTATTCGCTATTGAATAAAATTAGACACAACTCATTTTAAATTAAATCTTTGCTTTTTAAATCGCAAGTTTAAATTAAACACAACACATTCGATTAGATATGCCTGTGCTTTAAAGCAAACCTTGAAAATGTATGCGGACATGTGTGTGGACTGTTAAGCATCCTATGGGAAGTTTAAGAGATAACTTAGTAAAATTCAACAAATTAACAGACCCCTTTTTAGACTTCTTGAAAGCATAGAAACAATTATGACACTTGAATTATAAGAACCAGTCACCAATAAATGAATATGTCGTCGGAATGTCTCATTCCTATGATTCTGTGAATGAAATTTCATTATAACATTTTCTTTACATTTGGCAATATCATCTAAACAAACTAAAATGCATTATACGATAATTAATGAAAATATAGCATAAAAATTAATCCGCAAGCAAAATTGAACTCGCGAATTAGGTAGACATACCGACACCGCTCTTGACACTTTGGTGTTAATGCGGTGTTACCCTGGGATCACACTTAGGTGTCAACAAGACTCTGACCCAAACTTCGGCATTGAACACAACACTTAGTTTCATATTTGGGTTGCAGTGATATAGCTTTGATCCACCTCACACTTTCTGGTCGTTGTCTTTATTCAGTATAGTATTTGTTGGACTTATGTTAAATGTTATATTAATTAACAATTGCGATGAAGAATAAACACAAATGTGAACTATACAATATTATTTGTATTACCCGCATAATTGCTGATGAATAGAAGAGTTATGTCAGCTCTGCCTTCAACTATAGCTTCTTCAATAGCCGTTAACCTAAATGCTTTTAAAACATCGAAAGCTTAACAAAAGTTCACTATAAGTTTTCAGGCATATAAATATAACAAACTTACAAACCACGTATTTTGATTAGTACGTGTTGAATTAAAAGAATCAACAACCGTGCACAGTAAGGGAGCTTATAAAAATCAGGTAAAAGCAGATCAATTTCACCACTATTTTTCTTTTACAAAATCGCCCAGAATACTTCTTCTATAACTAATAAGTTAGAGTTATAACAATTGAAAAGTGTACTTGAAGTACTAAAAGTGAATAAGACAACGGTCGAGATGTAATTAATATAAAGACTGAGTGACTTAACACTCGAATGATGATTTTAGATCATAGATAATAATTAATTATGCATTTAAGGGACTGTAAACCACGAATGACGAAAAAAGAAAAGTTCTGAAATACCGTATATGTTTACAATTATTAGTTTATATTGATTAAAATATCACGACTGGTATATAACATAACTTGAAAAAAGTTTTTTTTTTTTATTTTTACTTTATTTTTGTATTTATTTATTTTTACTGGGTATGCATACCCAGTAAAAATAAATAAATACAAAAATAAATGATTCATCGTCACGTGGTAAACCCAGGAATGCAAATTGTGCATGCGTAGTGAATTGTATATATTTTATATATAAAATGATCAATCTACTTGCGTTATTTATAGTGTGTATATCGTTATGTCACCTATTTTNTTTGCGCCTCCATTATACACATAAATGCCTGTGTAGTGCGACAAAAAATAACCCCACTTGACCATTATAATACTGACATATCTCAACGACTGTAGCCTTTAAGATGCAGCGTAATTTACATAAAAAGTTTCCACTTTAAAACAAAGCTACAAGTTTGTATCATCATTCAAATTAAAAGCCCAGGCTTTCCCCGAGGATGAATTACATAATGTATCATGTACAAGATTTCTTATTTTCGCATGAAATGCACGAGGACTGTTAGTTTGTTGCTAGAAAATTACAAAATTGTCAGAAAATATAGTGCTATGCAACCCATGCTCCGTATCATAATGACGCTTCCTATTGTTGAATACAAAATTAAGCTTTCTAATGACCCAGATTATTGATTGCGCAATATTAAAATGGCAGCCATTTTCGGTCGATCTGCTATTTTTTTGGTCTAAAATTTGTTTGTTTTCTCGTTTCGCTTCTTTTTCAGTGCGGTCGGGAATAGTATATATAAAAAAAGACAGTTTTCCGATTATTTTTTTCTTCCCATTTTCCAAAAATTACGGTCGGCAGTTTTGTTAACCAATAAATATAAAAGTTGTGGCCTAATCATAATAAAGCATCAAGATACATATGTGTGTACTTGTCAATGTGCTTGTCAACCTTTTACCATTGAACAAAAGCTGGTCTTTGCATGATGCTAATAAAAAAAAGTAAGCGTTACGAGTTATCAAGAAATTATCAATATAATTTTCATGTATACTCTTAATCTCTGGAAAAGAAATAAAAAAGATGCTAATACTAATCTTACAAGAATTCAAATTATAATAAATATAAAGTACAGAATTGGTGATGATTAAAAAACTCCCTTCTGGAAAAACTGGGCTTACTGCATGTGTGTAAAGTCTGATCAAAGATTAGCCCATGCAGTCTGCACAAGCAAATCAGGGACGACACTTTCCGCATTTATGGAAGTTTTTTTTTTTGAAGGAAGTATTTTTTTAAATGCAAATCAAGTCCAGAAGTATAGAAGCAAAGTGTTGTAATTTATTAGCCTTGGAATGACACTTTACACACATTCATTTAGCCTGGTGTTCCAAAAACGCAGCTCTATAAATGACAAACAGTATTAAAATATAAATAAAAATGACAATTATGATGATGATAACAATAAAGTATCTTCCAATACATACTCCTCAGAGAGGCTGTTCATCTTCTCCTGCCGTATCCCTGCCTTCTCCGTCTGCACTGCCTTGAAGTCATGGGCCCACTGCAGCAGAGCCGGGTCCAGAGGGGGGCGGTTGTAGATGGCTGCCTTACGACCCTGGTGCTTACGGTACTCTCTAGGGTGGAGGAAGAAGAACATGATAAGCCCTGTCCCACTAAGAAGCACATCATTAACTCTTTCCCACTTAGAAGCACATTACTTACCCTTTCCCACTTAGAAGCACATTACTTACCCTTTCCCACTTAGAAGCACATTACTTACCCTTTCCCATTTAGAAGCACATCATTAACTCTTTCCCACTTAGAAGCACATCATTAACCCTTTCCCACTTAGAAGCACATTATTAACCCTTTCCCACTTAGAAGCACATTATTAACCCTTTCCCACTTAGAAGCACATTACTAACCCTTTTCCACTTAGAAGCACATTATTAACCAGTTCCCACTTAGAAGTACATTATTAATAATAACATAACTTGCATGAAGATGTAAAAATGGATTTCAATTCAAGTAAAATGGAATTGTTTGATAATCTGTGGTATATGTTTTGGTATGTTACATAATTGCCATTTGTAAGGCATTGACAGTGTGACAATAACTATTGATTTTGCATCATAGGTATAATAACAGAGGATAATCACAGACAAGGCAAATATAAGAATGGTGAACATTTCAAAGGGCCATAACTATACCAAAATCTGCTGGTAATAACTAGAGCAGTCCGCTAAGGCTAATCAGGGGTGACAATTTCCCCTTTAATGAAAGTTTTTGTTTAAAGGAAGAAAGGAAGTCTCGTCAAATAAAAATCAAGTTGAGGCGGAAAGTGTTGTCCCTGACTAGCCTGTGCAGATTGCACTGGCTAATCTGGGACAACACTTTGCACACACGCATTAAGCACAGTTTTCCCAGAACTGTGCTCATACAACGAAATTCCCTATCATTCAACACTTACCGCTGACTTTCCATGAGGGCCATGCGTTTGTCCTCGGCCTCCCTCCTGTTATCCCAGAGGAGCTGCCTGTACGAGTTGCGGCACACAAACCCGCGGAAGATCCTCTGGATATCCACTGCAGCCTTGGCCTCTTTCTGACGCAACACGGCCTCATTCTCTGCTTCCTTTGAAGGAAAATATTGGAATGGATGATCATTTAATTTACATCTTATTTACAAGTTAGCTTCATTTTCTGCTTCCTATGAAGGCGTGGGTAAGATATTAGAAGGTATCATTATTTGTCTAGCAAATCTAGCCTCGCTCTGGGAAATCGGTGTTTATTGAATGTGCATAAAGTGTTATCCCAGATTAGCCTTTGCATCTCATACAGGCTAATCAGGGACAAGACTTTTGGCTTATATGGAATTTTCCGTTCAAAGGAAGTCTCCACTCTAGGCAGAAAGTTTCGTCCCTGATAAGCCTGTGTGGACAGCACATGCTAATCTGGGACGACACTATACACACATGCGTTTAGCCCAGTTTTCCCAAAGGCTAATTGTTTATTCCACAAGCGTCTTACTGGATCAGGGACATGTGTCACTTGAGGGATGGGTCTGCCAACGTGTGTCAGGGACATGTTGCCCGGAGCTGTGGCTGGTTTTACCCGGGCTCGAGTCCCTGACCCTGGGGCTGAGCTGGTGGGCGTGTTGGTCTCAGTGTCGTCACCTTGAGACTCCTCTGCATGGGTGGCTAGGGGCTCCAAGGTTTCTGTGGGCGATACAACAATGTCACACTCAACCATCAATTTGTTGGAAAAAAAAAGAATACTTTTAAGAAACATGAACCAAACTGAGAAAACTGGGCTTAATTTATGTGCGTTAAGTGTCGTCTAAGATTAGCCTGTGCAGCTTGTATAGGCTTATCAGAGACAACATTTTCCGCTTTTATGGAATTTTGTGTGTTAAGGAAGTGTTTTCCTATACAAAAATCCAGTCTAGGAGGAAAGTGTTGTACCTGATTAGCCTGTGCAGACTGCACTGTCTAATCTGGGACAACACTTAACGAACATGCATTAAGCCCAGTTTCAGCTAGGATGATATAATGAACCAGGAGGTGCACATGATTGCTCAACCTTTCCATTAGGCCAAGGTACGATTAACATAAGAAAAATTATGCAATCAGGAGTTATCTTTACCAATGAAATATCTGGCCAAGATTGGTCAACCAAATCAAACTTACTGATTCTAAGAGAAATTATAGAGAAAAGCCAAAATTTGATGTATTTTAATGCCTACTTAGACAAAAACTTCTCAATTATTCTATGCAGAAAGTGAAGGGGATAAAGTTTTAACCAAATTTAACCTGCTTATATTGCCTGTTCATGTTTCACACAAAAATAACTACGATAGTATGTTGCCATGGCCCTAAATAAATGTTCATAACAGCATTCCCAGCAAAGTATGAGCCCCCTACCCTGTTTCCTGCCCTGCATGGATGGTGCAGTGTGGGAGCGATACGGGGATCGTAAACTTATCACCGACAAGGAGCCCATGATGTCGTCTGCTGCAAGATGACCGGTTGCAGGCGCCGACCGACAGCTGTCCTTACGGAGCTCCACAACTTGAAAAAAAATAGGAAAACATGCATGCGGGATAGGTCATAAGAGCCTTGTTCTGGGAAAACAGGGCTTAGTGCATGTCCATAAAGTGTCGTCCCAGATTAGCCTGTGCAGTCTGTACAGGATAATAAAGGACAACACTTTCCACTTATACTGGGTTTTTGTATAGAAGAACATTCCTTTAAAAGAAAGATTCCATAAAGGCGGAAAGTGTTGTCTCTGATTAGCCTAGACAGACTGCACAGGCTTATCACATGCATTAAGACTTGTTTTCCCAGAGCAAGGCTCATATGATGTTTATGGTAATTTAAATTCTGCAAGATTTTTAGCATGGCCGCTTCAGTCCGACATATTTGGTTTTATTTATCATTTGAATCCTTTTTGTCTTACTAAATGTATAATACTGAATACCGGTCCTTAAAAAGCATGAACTGCAGGATTTCTTATTTTCTTTTGTAAGTAAACTTTCAAACATATTTACAATGTATTATTTGTATTGCCTGTATGAAAGGAATTACAATTATCAACATTTATTAGTATACATGTATTGTAAATATAAAACAATCCGGCAAATCAGTTAATAATGTTATAATGTTCATCTGTCAAACATAATTTTCAATGACTCAAGTCTCCCAAAATGTCTTCAATTCAAATAACATATATTTTTGTCTTCATCCAAATCTCCACATAAAATATCATGAAATAACGTTGCGAGGGCATTCCAAACACTTCTGTCAGAAGTTTCAAAATTGTGTAAATCTGTAAGGAAAAAAAATCTATTTCATACTCACATGTTAATAAAAAAACATTATGCCATCCAGGTAAATATTAATAAAAACATATTTATAGACAAAGATTCTTGATAATCTGGTATCATACTTACACTATTGAGCAATTAGTTGTTTTAATATTAGTTGAAAGAAGAAAATCTACTGTACATGGTACATGAACAAATAATCTACTTCAAGTTAAAATCTTCAAATCAAACATGCAAATCACAAAATTAAACAATATCTGCATTATTGTTTGTTAAAAGCCACCCTTCTTATAACAATACTAGGTTTTCATTTCATATAGTTACCATGTGAAATAATATAATCCCAAAAATTCTTGTACATCAAAATTGCAGTTTTGATATTAAAGGCTTAAAGATTTGTTGACCTCATAAAATTTGAATATGGGAAAAGGAACCAGCATGGTGTATTTAATATGATTTGTTAAATTACGGGTGGACATTTATATTTTTTATAGGTCTTGTTATATAGTGGGTAGTGCGTCTACACAGACAAAGTATTATACCTACAAAAAAACTCTTCACACAACAAATACTTAATAAATCTCCATGCTGTTTGAACACGTAATGTGGTCTTGTCGGTGGTGGGATCTCTGGTTAAACAACATTTTGTTCTTTACACATACATAAAGTACCATATTTAATTTATGTTATCTGAAACATCTTGTTTTAAATTTACAATTTGTTTCAATTTCAACAGAACACGTATGTTTGTGCCTATAAATTCTTTGACAATAAAAGCACTTTATTGATAGTTGTGAGCCCAAAAACATTGATTTCATAAAGAATGTCAATCAAAATGATGATAAACTCCTGTCAAAATAAAGAATATTCTACTATATGTATTTAATGTCAGTATATCAATAAAGGTAGGTTCTGTTCTCTGCAATTCAGATGGACACCAATTAATGGTCAATTATTTCTCAGTCTCTTAACTCAACCATGTGATCTTATAATATAAACTTACGTTTGAGAAATGTTGGTTGAAATAAACTTATACTTATAGAGGTATAGAGCTTCCAACTATGTTTCTTCATCATCCATAATAAGGCTTCTTCCAAAATGTTCCAATCTTATTTCCGCTTTAGCTCAACATCCCACATGTGATGAATGTGAAACACCATACTCAGGCTACGATTGGTAGCCATTTACTTTCTACCAAAAGTCACTGAAAACACTGGCAAAGCCACTCTCCTACAGAAATAACTTTTTAAAAAAACCTGTGCAAATAGCAACCACCACTTCAATAATAAAAACATACTTGTATTAATATAGCAATACATACTACTGGTAAACATAATAAAATGACTGAAAGCTGATTTATTAGAAACAAGAGTGCCAAACTGTCACAAGATACGCCCGTTCGAAGGTTTTGGACACCATGCTCAATGCTTGAAATGCACTAAGTGACCTCAAGACCTAGTTATTGACTTGGCATGACCCATATTTGAACTTGACCTAGATATCATTTAGATGTAACATCTGACTAAATTTGGTGAAGATCAGATGAAAACTANTCAACACACAACAAATACTTAATAAATCTCCATGCTGTTTGAACACGTATCGAGGTCTTGTCGGTGGTGGGATCTCTGGTTAAACAACATTTTGTTCTTTACACATACAAAAAGTACCATATTTAATTTATGTTATCTGAAACATCTTGTTTTAAATTAACAATTTGTTTCAATTTCAACAGAACACGTATGTTTGTGCCTATAAATTCTTTGACATTAAAAGCACTTTATTGATAGTTGTGAGCCCAAAAACATTGATTTCATAAAGTATGTCAATCAAAATGATGATTAACTCCTGTCAAAATAAAGAATATTCTACTATATGTATTTAATGTCAGTATATCAATAAAGTTAGGTTCAGCTGTTCTCTGCAATTCAGATATACACCAATTAATGGTCAATTATTTTCCAGTCTCTTAACTCAACCATGTGATCTTATAATATAAACTTACGTTTGAGAAATGTTGGTTGAAATAAACTTATACTTATAGAGGTATAGAGCTTCCAACTATGTTTCTTCATCAAGCATAATAAGGCTTCTTCCAAAATGTTCCAATCTTATTTCCGTTTTAGCTCAACATCCCGCGTACATGTGATGAATGTGAAACACCATACTCAGGCTACCATTGGTAGCCATTTACTTTCTACCAAAAATCACTGAAAACACTGGCAAAGCCACTCTCCTACAGAAATAACTTTTAAAAAACCTGTGCAAATAGCAACCACCACTTCAATAATAAAAACATACTTTTATTAGTATAGCTATACATACTACTGGTAAACATAAATGACTGAAAGCTGATTTATTAGAAAAAATTATCAAAATTATATAATGTTTTTACTGTCTTTAAATTATTTAATATTAATAAACAAAATAAGTCTCTTCCTAATGGTCCAAAGTCCAAAAACCCTATTTAAAATGTGTTTGAAATTAGCCATTAACAATTCCAATAGTAACAAAGACCTGACAACAAAAACCCTAATCCATTGCCCAATATCCAAAACGGACAATATAAAAAACAACAACACACACACAAAAAACAACAACACATATGTGTGTAACTATACGAAATCAACTTGTAGCCAATCCAACTTACACGGACTGCCCCGTAGGATTCGTCCACTAGTTTCTACAAACGAGCCACCATTTTTTGCATTTATTTCACAATATAATCAAGCATCAATAATATATATATAAATGCAAATGTTTATAGTAATGTACATTGTCTCATAATTATAATTTTGTATCTACTGACACAATCTGGTATTTGATATTTAATTCTGTCAATGTAATTGTCTTACTTTGCTCAATACAATCTATGCAAGAATATATAATTTTGACTACTGAATCACTAAAATCTGTGTAAAAAATACAAGTTTCCTTAACCATGGCTAAACCAGTTTTAAAGTTAACAAAAACATAGCGTATTCATTTTAAACCAATAAATAATTAACAAAAAAACAAATAACATTAAATGTAAGGATACAAAATGAATTACAGAAGCCAGATTCCAATAAATCAAATCATAAATCAAAAGTCTTCAACAAATGTTTATTTTATTATACTACATGAATATGTTTACTTCGATGTTTTGATGTTTTAACACCATTTTCAATATATTATAACAATCATTAACGGAAAAAAAAAATACAATTAAAGAAATTCATTTCAATTTTCAACAAAGCATTAGAAACACAGTCTTAAAATACTATTGTCGTCCAAAAAATAACCACTTTTCAATAATAACTTTAGAGGTACCATGTTTGGAGTACATGATTTTTTGCATGTAGAAAGTCGATTTTGGATCACTGAAGGTTTTTAAAATTGACACCAATTTCTATTATAACATTCCGTTGATTTGAAACAAAAGGACACCAAACATCTTGTACCATTCATTATGTTCTGTTCCCATCAGAGGTGGTAATCATGTGACAAACAAGATTGCGACGTCCATGCACTGGTATTTTTCGCAGTTTTACACCCTTAATTTTTTATGAATTTAATAAATGCTGCTCACTTTTCAGCAATATCAGCAAGAATGTCATTTGCGTTTATTTCGTATTAATATTAGCTCTATATCTCGACTTTACTCGCTGCAAAATTTCTTAGTGGGGTGACCTAATTACAGCTCCACTAAGAAAATTTACAGCGAGTAAAGTGGAGATATAAAGCAAATTTTAATACAAAATTGAAGCTAATCACTTTCTTACTGATATGGCTGGAAAGTATGCAGCATTTAAACAATTAATACAAGTAATAAAGGGTATAAAATGGCAAAAAATACCTGTCTCTGAATGGACGTCGCCATCTTGTTTGTCACGTGATTACCCCCTCTGAATCTGGTCTGTTCCCATACACATTATGTTCTGTTCCCATACACCTGCACAAAGTGCAACAAGGCCTTACCAGAGCTTGGTCTCCGCGGAATATCTGTGCAACAAAAACACAAACATGTGCTACATCACAATTCTCATAATACTTTATCACATCTTTCCTATCCTACACCAGATCTTTCATAATGCTACTCTCATGTGCTGTAGTTCTATTACTTCTATTCCTTCTTTTTTTTATTTTTTTTACAATTTCCATTTTGTGTGCTTTTAAAATATTTGATTTGTTTACTCTATTCCATGGCCATTCCAGAACAGGCTTCACGACACATGCTTTACCTACACGTAGCTCAAATTAATGGTGTTTTATTTGACACACAAGTCACATGTCAAATGATTGTTGGGTTACTTTATAAATAAGTAACGATATTAATTATTGTAACTTTAAAATTCAATGAATCTATAACTCTCTGTGTTTGATGTCTGGTAGTTAACGTGAAATACGTGCAACTATGTCGCAAATCACACAATCCAAGTTAAGAGGCTTTTCTTGCTAATGCCCACATTTGGAAAAGATTTATCAAAAATTTTAAAAAGGATCTCACTCTTGCTAATTACAAAGAAAATACTAATTTATCCAAAAATGTGGTAAACAAAAATAGTATGAACATTTACAAAGGGCAATAACTCCAAGAATAGGTGCTTCTTTGTAACAGTTCTTGTACACTCATCAATAAGATCTATGTCCCTATTAAGTTTAAAGTTGATAGATTTAATAGTCTTAGAGTTATACTTTGGACAAAAATAAAAAAGGAACATAAACAAAGAAACATTCAACATGATGCATTCTTATTATAATTGTATAATTATAAAAAAACATCAGAGAACAACAAGCTGAAAATGCTGAACATGTCCAAAATGTTATTATTTTATACAATGTTCACATTACTGCTTTTTATATGGTTTATGACTATATTATAATAAAGCTCATATGATGTTTTTCCATTTAACTAAAAAAATACTGCACCATTTTTTTCATAATTTTATTTCTATCATCTGATTATACGGAAAACAAGTGATGTGTTTGTGAAACACTATGTCCCCTTTTGAGCGATTTTGACCTATATATTTGACCTTTGACCTTGAAGGATGACCTTGACCTTTCACAACTCAAAATGTGCAGCTCCATGAGATACCCATGCATGCCAAATATGAAGTTGCTATCTTCAATATTGCAAAAGTTATGGCAAATGTTAAAGTTTGATGCAATTTTGACTCATATATTTGACCTTTGCTCTTGAAGGATGACCTTGACCTTTCACCACTCAAAATGTGCAGCTCCATGAGATACACATGCATGCTAAATATCAAGTTGCTATCTTCAATATTGCAAATGTTATAGCCAATGTTAAAGTTTGACGCAAACAAACCAACAAACCAACCAACAGACAGAGCAAAATAATATGTCCCCCAGTCTATACTGGGGGACATAAAAAATAAGCAAAATTATTTAGAAACAAATTACATGTACAAGTATATTGATGTAAATCAAAGAGTGTTAAAAGCTCCTGCTGAGGTAAGGAACATTTGTGACATCATATTACATGTTTGCACCTGTATACATTGATAGTCTTTTCAATATTTCAATAACTAAATTAAATTCTGATTAAATAAATACATGCACATATTACAATTAAAAGGTCTTTAAAAATTAATTCCTGATTAATAGTTTGAATGAAAAACAACAACAAAAACAAGATGTG
This sequence comes from Dreissena rostriformis, assembly GCA_007657795.1. Lineage (NCBI taxonomy): Eukaryota > Metazoa > Mollusca > Bivalvia > Myida > Dreissenidae > Dreissena > Dreissena rostriformis. The sequence goes on from VMBQ01001739.1 coordinate 164,121, forward strand.
TTTGTGAAACACTATGTCCCCTTTTGAGCGATTTTGATTCATATATTTGACCTTTGACCTTGAAGGATGGCCTTGACATTGACCTTACACCACTCAAAATGTGCAGCTCCATGAGATACACATGCATGCCAAATATCAAGTTGCTATGTTCAATATTGCAAAAGTTATGGCCAATGTTAAAGTTTGCGCANTGGGAAAAGGAGAAGTATCAGAACTTACAGGGGTAATGATACTAGTCAATAAGCCTGGAGTTGCAGCAGTATGCGTGTTAGTGTTGCTTCTATGTAGAATCTTGTCAAGTTGTATAACATAATCATAACATGAACTACAGTCACTATCACAACCATACTCTGAATGCGTTCCTAGTATACGGACAGGTTACGGTGCCTGTTCAGTTTCTAGGACAGGAAAAAAAAACACAAAAAAAACATGTTCTTGTTCAGAGTTCGAATAAGTTCCTTGCGGTTCTCTCTCTGTACACAGACTGGCCTTCATATAGTATATACCATGTAAGGCTCTCTCTTTCTCATTATCAGTCAATTTATGTCTGCCTGTGAGATTGACTTTCATAACAAGTACACTATCATTAATTATTTAAATCATATTAGATTTAGATTATTTAACTTTACTATAATTGAGAGCTTTATTTTGTGCTGGACGCTTTGCCTTAATCACCTGTAATTCTGTATGCGATTTGGGGCATTCCTAAAATTTTGCAATATGTACAATGTGCAATGCCTCTCCTTCATTTCTTGGAGTTGTGTATACATATGCAACAACTGGTTATCGTGGATGCCACCCGAACATTAGGAAATGTGGGGAATACCCAATTGAAATGTGGTCTTTGCAATTTAACGTCTTTTCATCACACAGAGTCCCAAATATGCGGAGAAAGTAACTGCTTACCCGCTCAACTGATGGATAACCCATGATGGGAAAAAGTGTGGTAAGGGTCTTCAGAACATTTGCAATGTTTCCAATTTATTTGATGACCTGACTCTCTAAAAGTTTCTCTTGACCAGAATGGAGTTGCTTTGGGAATAATTAATATACAATAACATGTTTGAATAAGGCTTTTGCAGTTGTTTTCGCCTTCTGATTGCGACACATGACTTCGTTTGCATAACAAGTAAAGTGGTCCGTAATAACCAACACATCTTTATAACTACCTTTAAATGTATTAACTTTAAGAGAGCATCAATGCAACAAAGTTATATCGGCCTGCAGAACTCAATAGAAACTATATTTGCAAAAAGCACAATGGGGGTGTGTTCATGCAAACATAACTTCTGAAGTGAGAAACATGACTGTCAATGTATTGTTTAATGCCTGGTCAGTAGAAACGATGTCGAGAAAGCCATAGTGACTTGTCGCACCGTGGGTGACTAACATCATCGTGCACAGCCCGACCCGCTAATAAGTTATACACGTACATGTATTTCACAACGAGTTGTCGAACATATTCACCATCTAATGTGGAATTGCACTACACAACTCCATCAAGAAATGATTAGCGATCAAAATCCTTGATACATAATTTGACACTGACATATCTTTCACGTCTTTATGGTGTGTACAACCATGAACCATGTCGATAACGTGTGCAATGTCAAGTTCAAATGACTGTTTTGTTTATCAATTTATTTGATTTGCTTTACTAGCTGACGGTAAAGTGTCCATAGTAACCATATGTGATGCTGAAATACCTGTCAGACTTTAAACGGCTGTAAGCTGAAATGAAACAGAGTCGCAAAGTGCCTTAATAGCACCCGAGAACAACCGTGGTCTCCGTCTCAGCCCGTCATAATCTGCATTGAGTTTTCCTGCTATGTACGTAATTTTCAAAATGGTACATTGACAAAGCGACGACCCAGCGATGACCGGCAGCATAAAGCTTTTCTGTAGACATGATATTAATTAAAGGGTTATTTTTTATTTTTACAGTTATTGTTGTGGTATACAAATTGTCATGAACTTTGCTTGACCAAGTTGCAATTGTCAATATCAGTTGACCACGACGAACATAAGTCTTTCAAGTCTCCCAGAACTTGTTGAGCTCTAAGACACTGCTGAGGCGACATATTGGAACAGGTACTATTAACGCCTAACTCATCTTAAGACTTAGGAACTTGTGAAGATGGATAACCATACTGATAGAAAGGAGACGTAGTTATATGATCATCAAATGTGATTTCATTTACAACACAAATGAGAGTTTTGGTGATTTATGAACACTGACTTGGCAGTCATGTTAAAAAACTCGCAGGAATTTTGGCTCACTTTCCATGTTGTGTGAATTTAACAACGTAAGGTCTGACAACTAAAACTCTTATGTGACCACTTTCTGTATATTGTGACTCAGCTTTCCACTAAAAGAGAAAGACGCATAAGATTTTACATCAGAAATGTGTTTGTGTGTAGAAAAGACAGTGGCAACACATACCATTGTGTAGAACGCAATATGCCATGCATCAGACAAAGACACAAAAGATAGAACATATTTTAACCGCAGTATGAGGTAAGTTCCTGAGATAAATGATAACAATTTGCCAACGCAGCATTCAAATAACTCTAATGTTGATAAATCACCAAGAGATGATCTATCAGATAGAGACTGGTAGAATGAATGGGAAACGGTGCAGACCGTAAGGCCCGTTTCAATAAAGGCNCAGTGGCAACACATACAAGTGTGTTGAACGCAATATGGCATGCATCAGACAAAGACACAAAAGATAGAACATATTTTAACCACAGTATGAGGTTAGTTCCTTAGATAATAGATAACAATTTGCCAACGCAGCATTCAAATAACTCCTAATGTTGATAGATCACCAAGAGATGATCTATCAGATAGAGACTGTTAGAATGAATAGGAAACGGTGCAGACCGTAGAGCCTGTTTCAATGAAGGCAACAACATGAACAAAATAAAACAAAATGTATGTTTGATTTGAGTCGCCAATCGAGTAATCTGCAAACGACGGGGATTCTTATATAAAAATAGTAAAAATTGACCTTGAAAGACACCGACCTCTGGGATACCGCTAGCAGAGGTGGTAACGCATTTGGGTTTTTCTTGGTGAATCCTCTGTCTGTTTAGAATGCAATTTAGGAGGGAAATAGGACTGCTGCTGTGACGGCAAATGACGCTGTTAAGAAGACTAAGAGTCAAGCCGCTTCATTATGTCTGACAGTTTTCTATAAAAGATGGATTGAATATTTGAAAATACAGACGTAACACGTTGTGAATGATCAGCCATTTGTTTTTAAGGGCCTTGAGTATGTGTCTGTATTGTATTAGAATGAGTTTAGGTTTGAGCGGCTTTAAACTTTAGTTCTTTTTCTACCTGTCGAATATCTCTGATCGTATAGTGTCAAGTACCCCAGCCTGTCACACGAGAGACCGAGGTTCGATTTCCCGTCGGGGAGCCAAATGTAGTGGGTTGGGGGAATTAAATAAATCCCAACACGTCTCAAGGTTCCAGTAATATATGCAGACGCCCGAAGGTACATCGGATAGTGTATACTAGACTATAAAATAATGTACAATGTATTTAAACACAATTGAAAACAAGGCCATTCCAAAGGCAAAAGGCAGCATGGTCAGTAATTTGCAATCTCTAACAAATGTTTCAAATGCTTCCTAAAACAATCTTGTTTTTATATCACTCATTTTGTGTTGACAATACATGAATGACATCACAGTACATGGCTTGACGACCACAGGACATGGGACTGAATGTCATAACAGATTCAATAGATACGGAGATGACAAGGGACATGAACATTGGTATATTACACTGATATAACGTAGAGTAAAAATTACTTATCCTACACTTACCTATTGAATGATAAATATACTGGCACAATATTACTACGGCGACCTTTTGTGTTCAAGTTTGTGCAAGCAATTTTACTAAGTAACTTTTTTTTAAAGGTGACGGATGCAATACAATACGGTCTTGCTTATACAGGTGAGATGGTCTATACTAATGCCACCATATGGCAAAATTTGCTCAGTATGTGAGTTAGTTGTTGCATGCATCTTTTATACAGAAGTGTAAAAGCGGGGGGCTTCCTTTCTTACCTTGGTAGGGAACTAAGGTAGAAATCAAATGGATCTACTTAACAATCTTAAGTTTGTATAATTAGTTATTACTCATGCAAGGGTGTTAAGAGCCTTTCGTGGATAAGACCTGTGTCGCTACGTCAAACTTAATTAATCTTTGCTTTCATTTTTATTAAATTGGTTATATGGTTGGTATCTGGCATATTGCATAAGATTTCCGGAACATTTGTGAAGATATGTACATTGATTCAATATAAATGGTATGTGAGATGTGTTAAATATAGACCAGTCAATGATTTGAGTGTGATCTGTTTCAGTTTTTTCGTACGATATTCACAAATGAAACATTCACGTTCAGACTCTATTCAAGTGTCAACTGCATCTTTCTGTTTTAATCTTAACACATGTAGTGTTGTCCATATTCGTTATTTAAGAAAGGCACATGCTGTTTTGCAACACAAATGATAACGATATCAAGATACTTTGATCCGATTATACATGATTTAAAGGTTATTTGATCATTGTATTACAGAT
>VMBQ01001740.1:0-27749 GCA_007657795.1 Dreissena rostriformis
TAATCCCGTGCACACTAAAAATACGCGGTCGTCATTACAAGGTGCATAACTATATTTATATCAGTTAACAACGATGCAAACACTAAATCGATGAAGTCAATAATTATAATCCTCATTACGGTTGTCCAACTTCCAAGCGTAATTCCGGCATTTAACAATTGGTTTTCAAAGCTCCGTATTAGCAAATGGGCTTGCAATTATTGGCAATGTGTATTTAGGTAGGTAAGTAGTACGTAGGAAGGTACGTAGATAGCTACATACGTAAGTAGGTACGTAGTTACGTAGGTAGGTACGTAAGATGGAAGGTAGGTAGATATGTACGTAATTTGCATGTTAATACTGGATAAACCATGGACGCCCGTCCGTTTTTAGGTCTGTCTTCCCGTAGATCGAAATGGTCCGACGAAATTTCTAAAACTTAATAACGTTAAAATGTCACACTTCAGTTTATTGTTTCTATGAACATAAACTAGTGTACCGTAAATACTCTATGTTTTCGGCCAATATATATTTTTCGGACACCCCTTTTTATAACAAAACTAATTATTTTTCGTGACTCGTTATTTACGGACATACGGGTTTTCGTCCATAATTAATGACTCTAAGTTTTCGGACAGTATATTTAACAGCGCTATTTTTCCAAATTTCGGTCCTGTTTTGCATATCTGATGAGGCCCAACGATCATGGGGTTTTATAACCGGATTACCGTCATAAAACCTTGCAGATGCATGCCTGAGGGCAATTAACCATTACATTTGCGTTATTTGGTAAATAACCTTGTAATCCGGTATTAAAAAATGGTTTCGCCCGAAAATCAGATTAAAGAAATCAGTAATTAAACGTTAAAAGCCACAATGGAACAACGGATTAATGTGAATTAATGTAAATAATGATAATCTTAAACAACTTTCTTTTGAAAATTAGCGTAATGACAATTACCGGGGGTAATGCCAATTAACAGTTCAATTATCTAACGTAATGGTACTACCCTTCTCAGTATGTTAACTGTGACAAATACTAAACGCTCCAAAGTGTGATGCACCCTATTGCAAGTTTTACGAACAATGGAAGGTGTTAGACAACAACTATCAGACATGCACAAACAAAGAATTCATAGTGTGCTTGCTTATTGCGTCAATTACAAGTTCATACTAGCCGTTATCGGTACATCACACGCTCACATTTGAACTCGTTGGTCAAAGTACAACCTTGTATTAACTTTTGTAAAATAAATTCAGCATTTGACATTATTATCCCCACACTTTTTGAAAAAAGGTGGGGATATTGTGGTGATCTCCGCCGTCCGTCTGTCTGTCCGTCTGTCCGTCCGTCCGTCCTGGCCAATATCTCCTCCTACACTATTAGCACTAGAACCTTGAAACTTACACACATGGTAGCTATGAGCATATGTGCGACCCTGCACTATTTGGAATTTTGATCTGACCCCTGGGTCAAAAGTTATGGGGGTTGGGGTGGGGCCGGGTCAGAGATTTTCACTCATTTTTTTAGGTTATTTTACATTAACTTCTTCATTTCTACACCGATTCACTTCAAATTGATACTGGACCTCTCTTATGACAATACGGTCAATCTCAACCATGCATGGCCCCATTCCCAACCCTGGGGCGCCCCACCCACAAAGGCCACACCCACAAAAAATGTCCATTTACTATAATTTTTTCATTTCTACACGGATTCACTTCAAATTGATACTGAACTTCTCTTATGACATTAGGGTCAATCTCAACTATGCATGGCCCCNTAAGGTCGATGTAGACAATTAGATTGATATCTGCCTTTGTTTAAGCCTATAGTATTTCTTATTAAATGTCGTACTTTCTATACTTTCCGGAGATATTCATTAAGAAACGTTGTAAGATTAAAGACCGAGGACGACTTCTTTTATTGAATAGTACATATCTTTGTTTGTCTAAACAGTTACCATTTCGCTATTAATATTTCCCTTGTAAGTGTCATTTTAAAGGTAATATACAAATCTATAGCCGAAATGAAGTTTGTGATTCTAAAATTGTTCCGTAAATCTTTATTATCGAAACTCTGTAAGATTTCAGGTAGAGATTTTTTTTTTTTATTAAAATTATGTATCTAGTTTAGTCTAAAACTAAAGTGGTTTTTAGCAATCTTTTATTTAAAAATCGCTCTCAAGCTAATACAAAAATATCTAGCCGGAAATGAATTTTGTGATTTAAATGAACAAGTATGGGAGTTATTCGCTTGCAAAACTGTGTAAGATGTCAGGATATGTCATACTTTTTTATTGAAAAGGACATATCAGCTTTTGTCTACAACTTTCTTATATTATTATTTAAATAACGTTTTACATGTTGCCTGAAATATTATTAAATTTTCTTAATAACATCTTAATTCACGGTTGAAATGTTCAACATGAAAAATAATGAGCCTTAAATAAACTTAAATAGTTTCAATTGTGTTCTCTAGATTTCCTAAACGTATGTCTTTATTAAATTTTCGTAAAACGGTCTAAATTTACGATTGAAAAACAAAAACACGAACAAAATAAGTGATTTATTTTTCTTTAATTACGGATTATTAATGACAGCAACATACATCTCTTAAAAAAAACATCAGCGATAAAGGCGCGAACGAATTCGCTAAATGGGCGGCGATGTTCCAAGTGTGAATTAAAAGCGTTTATGGGTTTGCCCGTGACACCACATGTCTGCACATGTGTAGATACCGTAATTAAGATAAGATATCACGCGTCACCTTTAAATAACATGTTAAATGACAATCAAGACCTTATTCATGCCAGGGACCTACACAAATAGGTCCATGTCCATGCTGTGTTTTATTACTCTTAAAAGAATGCAGATAAACCGTATTTCTACTAATTACGTAATAACTTATATTTAAAAAAAAACACGAACTATTTTGTGGTTGTCAGATCGATAACAGAAACTATTTAAATCTTCAAATATATTCGATAAAACCGTTTCGCTTCCTTGTTTTGCGTAGGGACCTATACAAACATATATAGGTCCATGTTTGTTTCTTCAGTACCGTTTTGGAGGCGCGCGAGAGTATTCAGGGGCGGGTAATCCGGGAGGTATCGATTTCTGGGATTGTCTATTGTGTGAACCAGGGTGTCAACATAATGTTAGAACCACTGTTAAGCTTGTCGAAAGAACAAATGAACTAGTGTCCGGGTTGTAAATAAATGTAGAAACCAATGTCCGCCTCTGTAAAAATTAGCATATGAGCTATCGTCCATATAAATTAATGACACTCGTGGGAATTCCGGTATCCGGAGAAGCGCCCCCCCGGAGAACTGCCCCCCGGAGAACTGCCCCCTTATTTTAAAGGTGGCGGAGAGGTGCCCCCCATGAAATCTATAGGGGCGGAGAACTGCCCCCCTGTCAGAATTTAGTAGGCGGATATCTGCCCCCCATCAAATCTGTAGGGGCGGAGAACTGCCCCCCGGTGTCAACTTCAATAAGCATAAAACGTATATCAATTACTTATGGCGATTACGTAGACATATTAGATATTAGTTACGTAGTGAAAACAATACTTACGGGTAATTTTACATTATCGCCGTACACATTTTATCCGGTAACAATTTAATTTCAGTACAAGTATATTACCATTTATCGAACTGAATAACACAAATTGTCTAGAGCCATGCGATAATACTATTTAAGGCCCTTGGTACGCATCTGCACCATTCACTAAACATAAATGCCATGTAAAAGTCGTGTTTTAATAAGAGCGCGAAACATAGTCGAGATCCACACAGGAAACGCGTGCGTGTTAATACTGGCCATGTGTCGCAACTAAATATAGACGTGCAACTCAGTACACGTTGTACTTATGGAGGAAAAATTACATCGGAATTAATTTACATTATAAAGATAGTATTGACCCACGTTCAAAACATACATTCATACATACATACATTCACACATACATACATTTATACATATATTAATTAGGGGGAACTTCTCCGGGTCATCAATTCTGACATGGGGGCAGTTCTCCGCCCCTTATTAATCAGTAGGGGGGCAGTTCTCCGCCCTATAAAAAATAGTGAGGGGGCAGTTCTCCGCCCAGTGAAAAATCTTTGGGGAGGGGGGCGCAGTTCTCCGGGGGGGGGGGCACTTCTCCTAGAGCCTTATATTACTTCCATACATTTACGAAACATAAGCTTCGTGATTTGGTGAACTGGAAAGAAATCATACGCCTACACAAATGGTAATGACATTTACTTCGTCTTAAATGTGAATTTATATGCCACTATTTTATAATATGCGTTTCAGCTCTGTTTTTCTCATGTTTGATAAGATCGAAGAAAACAAGATAATATAGTTGCTATTATTTTGCTACTTTTCTTTGACATAAATAAAATGATTTTATGCATTCAATACTTCTGGTGATACACGGTGTTGTTTTTATATTATTTTATGATATAAATATTTCGTTGTTTGTCAGTTTAAGCGAAAAAATATGTATAGTTTTCTTAATGTCTGGCCTATATAAACGTCATTTGATGAAAAATATACAAGTACTGTTACTATGCTAAAAATTAACATAATAGCACGCATGTTTTGATCAATTTCTTCTTTGCTAAATGTATGCATTAACATCTGACCATTTCATTGGTTTATTTTCTCTTTTTTTTTCAGAATGCTTGAAGGACATTGTACGGAACTGCAGCGCAGGAAAGTTCCAGAAGGATGACGTCATCATCCGCCAGGGGTAGATTGGCGAATGGTAGGTTGCGCGCGTTTCACAAAAATCCTTGGATGGTACACTTTCAACGTTGAAAGTGACTTTATTATGCTGTTTCACTTAAGAATTTATATTCAATAATCCATTGTTCATATATTCCACGAGGAAAACTCTCTATTGCAACGTCAATTACCAATACAAAATGATGTGTTTATAAGAAAATTTCCAAATATAAAAAAGACAAAATTATTTTAAAGAGGTGGGGCATACACATGGAAGGTGTTCCATGCCATTCCGCTTAGATTATGCACAGTACACAATAAATGAGTGTTTCGATGCACACAATGTTGTTGTTTTATTTTTCCTATCTTAGAATTTCAGTTTTTCGTATCAGCTATGATGGGCTGGGGTTAATATTGATGTGTTTATATCAAAATATTCAAAAATGATTTAATAATTCTAATCGTTACCAAACTACATTTAAAAAAATACATCTTGCCGCAGTTTCTACATCATTCTGGCGGATAAGATCTCTATATTCATCATCAATAAGGACAAGGAGGGGACAGGAAGTAGCGACGAGCAGTCTGCATTTGACGTCATCGGTAGCCTTGATAATAACGGAAATCTGGACCGGAGCAAATTGGGCAACTTTGTCACCAGTCTTGGTGAGTGGACAAAGGTTAAACGTGTTTGGTACTAGTATACATTAGTGGAATAAAGTGAAGTGTTAAGGTCAGAAAGTGTTTGGAATAAGTATTCATTTAGAGGAATAATGTGAAGTTTTCAAGTGTTATACGTTCTACACTCTCAACTGACTTGTTTTAGAGTGCATAGAGTTTGGTGTTTTGTGTTTGAATAGTTATGCAAACTTGTTGACATATTCGAAACCCCTTGTTAGTTTTATTTAATTAATTATTGTCTTCAAACGTATAGTCTGACGATTTCAAAAAGTGAACTTGGTACCACCCAGGATCTGGATTTCCGTTCGGCGAAATGGCGCTCGTTTCCAACGACGCCGTACGGACGGCTACAATAATAGCCGAAGAGGGAACGGACCTACTCGTGGTTGATCGGGCCCTCTACAATCGAGCGGTCCGAGATGTCCTCTCGGCGGAGTTCGAGGAAAAGCAAAATTTATCAAGCACAACGACATGTTTTCCTCGTGGATTCCCAAGTACCGGAAGCAACTAGCGATGGCCATGTACAAGGAGACGTTTCCGTATGAGTCGGGGCTAGTTCGACAAGGGGACAACGTTCAAAACATTTACTTCATTGTCAGGTAGTAAGGCCCCAGTATCACGACTGTGATACTAACATACCATCCCATGTGATTAACTTAACTTTGTGATCGTGTCGAATATCTGACAAAGACTCGGGCAAATCTGAATTTATGCCACAAATCAGTATTTTCCGTTGTCCTTGCACTGATTGCGCTTCTTTGTACAGGTGTATGTGGTCATTTTTCGTCATGTGTATAACTGAACGTGTTTGTGAAATGCCTTAATATTTAAAAACAATAATTAACTTAAGATAGCAAACAATAAAACTTAATACAATTTTAAAGACGAATAAATCGATATGTTCGTTTCAGTGGTCAAGTGGAGATACAAGCCGATATCAACATGCATCAGACTCAATACCCAAAACTGTACCGACTTCTAGAAGACGAACGTGAAAAGTAGGTTCTATAACATTTGGACAAATTCACAGGTTTTAGATGCATACGTAAACGGCTATACAGAAACGTGTTTATGTTTTGCATTATGTCTTTTGTATAATCGTCTAATCTAATGATATTGTACTCATGGATCCAACCTAGTTTATCGGCCTCTTGTGGCTAATGCTATTAGGACATGTTGGCGTTTACGGGACGAGATGCTTATTCACCTGAATCATTTGCGTTTCGCCTATTTTGTAAACCATTTCTATCGCCTTTTCGTCAATGGTAATTCACCTCTTTGGACTAACATCGCTTGCGGTTGGGAAAATGACCTTTGGTATATTTCCCCGTTTTCACCCATCCTATGTCACTATGCCATGTTTTGATTCCCCCAAAAAATGTCATATGATGAGCAGTTAAATATCCAAATCAAGTCCTTTTCCTCGTCATAACTGCTTAGCCCCTACACCTTTGAAATTGTGGGTTATTTTGGGCTGACCTTTGAACAGTGTTTGACATTTCCACCCATTTGCTTCTGCGTGTTGCGTTTATAAATGGGATACATAAAAGGATTACTCTTAACCCCGAGCATTTTCTTGTTATAGACTGATTCAAAAGAAACGACAGCGGCGTCAACAACCGGAAGTGGAGAATATCCCGCCGCCGCTCAAAAGAAATGCGCCCGTTTAGATTCTGAAAATGTGCTACCTCGGAAAGAACGAGTCGCTAGGTAAGTCGCTATGGTAAGAACAATTGCATTCATACTAGTGACGTTTATATTATTGAAATTGTATATATGTTGTCATAAGGGCAAACCAAACGCTTTGTTTGTTTTTTTTTCGTTTAAGATGAGCGTTTGGCAAGTTCGTTTTGAAGAATACGTTGTATAGCGACACAATCACATCTCTCCGTTTTTGGCTAAACTTTTCACATAATAATTTCAGTCCCAGAGATATCACCAAGATGTTATTATGAAAAGAGATTAGCCTCGATCTGGGAAAATGGGGTTTGATGCATGTGCGTTAAGTTTCGTCGCAGTTTAGCCTGTGCGGACACATCCCACTTTTATTGTATTTAAAGTTTAAAGGAAGTCTCTTCATAGCGGAAATCCAGTTTAGGCGGAAAGTGTGTCCCTGATTTCAAACTGAGACGCCACTTTACGCACATGCATTAAATCCCGTTTTCCCATATCGAGGCTCAGATGTAGTACAACAAATCAATTTCAAGAGAACGTATATTATTGTTCACTTCATTCTTGAACCCGTCGTCAACATTGATTCTGATCAAAGACTTGTTGACATTTCTGTCAAATATTTAATTCATTATAATTATTATAGTATGTTACTTTGCGCATGCTTTGTTTATTGTATGACGTTCTTGACATTTTTATTTTTGTTCAATGCAATAAAAACTATTTCTTGCATCGCCAACACAAGCAATCGGGTTTATAGAACTTAACATTACATACACAGTATGCCCAATGTCTTGACCTTAAACGAGAATTATTCGATAAGTATTCCTGTGTTAATCCAACGTTATGGAACGCCAATGCTGCCTTCTGATGGCACTGGTCTTTATGTTCTGTGCATTTACCAAGTTGTTTTGTGTAAACTACATTTTGTCCTGTAGAAACATCATTTTGTTCAGTAAATGTTTCATTATGCTATGTGCATTTGCAATATCGTTTTGTACTAACGACATTTTGTTAGGTGCATACATCATTTCGTTCTGTGCATTCGTCATTATGTTGTGGGCATTTACCAACCAGTTTTGTACTAACGTCATTTTGTTAGGTTCATACATCATTTCGTTCTGTGTAATTGTCAATTTGCTGTGTGCATTTACTAACTCGTTCTGTATTAACGACATTTCATTAAGTGCATACATCCTTTCGTTCTAAGCATTTGTCATTATGTTGTGTGCATTTGTCATTATGTTGTGTGCATTTGTCATTATGTTGTATGCATTTGTCATTATGTTGTCTGCATTTGTCATTATGTTGTGTGCATTTGCCATTATATTGTGTGCATTTGTCATTATGTTGTGTGCATTTGTCATTATGGTGTGTGCATTTGTCATTATGTTGTGTGCATTTGTCATTATGTTGTGTGCATTTGTCATTATGTTGTGTGCATTTGTCATTATGTTGTGTGCTAACGTCGTTATCATGTTCGGATACATTACACTAGGCAATAGAAGAGACAACACCGGTGCGAAAAAATGGCGGAAAATGTAAGGTTACAGTATACTAAATAAAACTACCATGAAGAATATATTTTCATCATAATATAAATGCACAGAAAACATTGTAAAATATACAAATATTATAGAAACATATCTTGATTGATATGATAGCCACTACTGACGAAATTCATTATAACACATTGAATTAAAAAAAGTAAAATCTGTGCCTATTATCGAGGAAATTAAAGGGAAAGCAATTCATCAAGAAAAAGTAGAAATAGTAAAATATATAACGATGAGATAAATGTGTATTACTAATTGGGCATTACTAGATCTATACTGACAAGTGAAATTGTTTTCATGTTTCTATGAATGTATTTAGATAACTGTAGCGAGAGCTGTAGCTATAACTATAACTAACCTCGGACTTATCTAAATTTGAAAGAACACAACTTAATTAAAATGAATTGACAAACATTAAGGTATAAATCTATTTGGACTATTAAAATTTTGAAGAAAAAAACCTAAACTTAGAACAATTAATTATTGACATCCGTTATTTTTTCGTGTACATTACGTAGATCTAGTAGGTCTATGGTCTTTAACATTAGAATGAATTGTAAAATCTGAGACCGAAATGAAAACGTTTATTATGAATTAATTTGTTGGAAATCACTTTAGTTTCATTTCTCGGCCAGTAACTGACAGATATATACATTAAACTAACTTCCCCCCATTCTGCATACAGCATTACGCCTCATTTCGCCACATTACGTAGAAATGTATACATTAGTGTATTTAGGTGTACACACCGCATTTTTACGCCTCTGAGAATGACTAGAACAATAGGATGTAACAAATTATGGCAGTATTAGACGCAAACCAGGGATGTAACTTTCATATATTATAATGCTTGAAAAAAAAAATACTTCTTAACATCAAATTAAAATTGTCTTCGTAAAATTTATCTTGATTACAATTACCTGTTGCTGATGGTTCTGGCGTGCTACTGTAGCTTGTATGAACTGTATCACTACCATCAGTTGCTATTTGTCGCAACCTTAAGCGATTCCCAATGGTCTCAACTCCGATTCTACTTAATTCACGATCAGACATTTCTTTCATTATCATGAAATCAATCTTTTCGCTTATTAATCTCGATAAAATGGCGCTTAGGCCAACAGCTGCGAGAGCGCCGTCCAACGTGGTTACAGGTCATAATATACTAAATGGTTTCCCTATATAATTCAATGTAAAAGCGACAACTTTAAGCGAAAATAATGCAACATTTTGCACATATAGACCCCCATAACCATACCTTTTCTTAAATGCCATTCTAAGCGGAATAGATTAATACAATACAAAATATATGTCATGTTCAAACCAAGAAAGAACTTGACGCGAATCAAAATCGACTATTTTTGCCACTTTTTTTTCGGCCGTTTCTTAGTGGAATGTAACCTTTTTCAGTGCAATCCTTTACTATAGTCTCCAAGTTTATCATATTTCAGGGATTCAATAGTGAACACCTATTCATGCCCTACCATTATCTCCGAAAAGTAAAACCCGAGCAATAGTTTAAAGTGTAAAACATGCCTTCGAGTCAACTATGATATTTTTTTAGAGAGTACAGCCCTACATGAAAACCGATTATTTAGTATACTGTAACCTTACATTTTCCGCCATTTTTTTCGCACCGGTGTTGTCACTTTTATTGCCCCGTGTAATGTATCCGAACATGATAACGACGTTGGCACAAAACATAATGACAAATGCACACAACATAATGACAAATGCACACAACATTATGACAAATGCACAGAACGAAAGGATGTATACAATAAATGAAATGTCGTTAGTACTGAACGAGTTAGTAAATGTACACAACATAATGAGACACGAACAGAACAAAATGATGTATGCAATAAATGAAATGTCGTTAGTACAGAACGAGTTAGTATATGTACACAACATAATGACACATGAACAGAACGAAATGATGTATGCACCTAACAAAATGTCGTTAGTACAAAACTGGTTGATAAATGCACACAACATAATGACGAATGCACAGAACGAAATAATGTATGCACCTAACAAAATGTCGTTTGTACAAAACGATATTGCAAATGCACATAGCATAATGAAAAATGTACAGAACAAAATGATGTTTCTACAGGACAAAATGTAGTTAACACAAAACAACGTAGTAAATGCACAGAACATAAAGACCAGTGCCATCAGAAGGCAGCATTGGCGTTCCATAGTATGACACGTTTGAAAACTTGTCCTTCATATATATTTGTTATGGTGACAAGGCGGCTTTTGTTTCCCCAATATGTTATTTACCTTAATAATTTAAATTTATTTCAGATATACGTGGTATAAGCAGCAGACATGAAGGTACGTACTTTTTGAAACTGAGAAATCACGGGAATTAAATTATAAATATGTGTTAATATGGCTGTAGCGTTAATGCTGCAACGGTATGATAAATTCCAACGTTAACATGGTACTTAAGTGATAATACACGTCCGTTTGTTATGACTGGGGNGGGGTATCCTGCAAGCGTGAATAGGAGTTGTTATTCGGTAAACGATGAAAACTGGGTTTCTGACAATAATTTAATAAAAAAAATGTTAATATAAATATAAACATAAACTAAACCCATGGATATGTATGGTGATTCCAATTAGAGTAACCTCAAATGTCATTATGCAAATATTCATTTTTTTGACATAAGCCTGTTCATTACAAATATAAGTGCGGATTTTTGCTAAAAATGTTCTTCCATTATACATATTATGTTTAAATTTGTATTAGAATCGAACTAATTTCCGACTCATTGTGGTTGTTACGGTAATAACCATTGATTGGTTTGTCATTCGGATGTCTACGCATCGGAACTCCTTGCAAATAATTATTACAGCAAAAAACATCACGGAGGCAAAACTTAAGTAATGCAGTAATTAAAAAGAAAATTACTATTTCCTTTGTAAGTACTATCATGGACTGTGCTAAATACAATCTTGTGATAATGCGGCATTTCTCGTATCGAAAGATTGACAAATCAGCAGATGGCCTTAACAATTAAATTAATTTTAAGTTCTGATTTACTGGTTATATTGCCTATAATGGTACATTTCGGGTGCGCGTTAGTATACCTTCATCGTTTAAGTCCTGTTTAAACAAGCTTTAACATTAAACTTATGTTATTTACCTAAACTATGGTTTCGGTTACATGAGAGAGTAATTAGGAATATCTAAAAGCGTCATTCATAGTATGGTGTTATGTTAGTATTATTTTATTACCGAAACTACAACTACTATGTTCTATCTTCTTAATAAATACAGTCAAATGCAGTAAAAAGTATACATACGACGCGTTCGTGTGCTACAATCAAGAAGACCCGGAGGAGAAGCGTTTCGTAAAAGAACTGGTAGAGGAGCTAGAAGGTAGAAGGGGACTGCGACTTTACGTTCCAGGTCGTGATAATGTGTCGGCTGCGTCCGAAGACATCAACAATGCTGACCAAATCAAGAAAAGGTTATTTATCATCGCTTGCAATTATTTCCAGTTGCTATTTTTGGAATTTATACCATTGTTTGTACTTACAAACTTTCCAGAATAAGGACATGATTACCATAATTGTGCACAAAAAAATGGAATCGCATATTTATGTTATATGAACACGTACATGAAATATTTATAGAGTTCAAGTTGCCACATTTTTAACAATTGTTGTGTATAGTATTATTATTAAATGAATTCGATTAAAACCACTTATTGGCAAACTCATTTATACCAAAACTAATACAATCTCAAGATCCTCCAATAAAAATGAGCTATCCTTGTACGCTTGTAATAGTTTTGAATCATTAAAAACATGAAGCCAACATACAATCATTGAGCAATTTAGCTAACATCAAGTATTAAATATGCTACGAATTGGAAGCAGAGGACAACACGTAGATTGCACAGGCAAAGTGCCAAGATGTAAAGTTAATAGGAATCTTATTGTTGTTTTTTTTCTAATTACACATTTTGAAAAAATATTGACATTTTAGCGTTTGAAGTATAACATACTTAAAAATAGGTAAATTAAGTTCATCCTGAATTCAGAAGCGTAATGAATAGCATGCTTGAACAACTAAACACAAGGAAAAAAGCGCGTATTTACATATAATTCAAAGAAAACAATTAAGATTGTATGGGTGGTTGGATGGTATTATTTGAATATAATATGTATAATCCACGCTAATATTATCTTGAAACAATTGACGATATGAACACAACTTGTTCCGAATAAAACGCGATTCTAATAAACGTCAACATATTGAAAAAAATAGTTTAAAAGGAATTATTCAACAAGCAGAGTATGAACACATGTTTTGGATCATTCCTTAAGATTTTCTGCAGAATTCTTTCCTTCGGAATATCTGGAGTTGAGACATACTTACAAGCAGAGGACGTATAGGAAGTGTCTTATTCCATTATAAACATACAATGTGTTTCTATTTTAAACTGCAGCAACGAAGCAGAGTCATACAGAAGATTTAAATACTGTTTGTGTTTATCGGTATATAGAACAGGAGAGTAAATAAGCCAAAAGGCGCCCACCAAACACCATAAGGTTTTCTGAAAAGGTTGAATTCACACGCTTTCCCCGCATAAATTTAAGAAAAAACTACCAACTCGCCTGCGGCCATTATATCAATTACCCGGAACCATCCTTGAACTTGGCTGGGCTATTATTTGAAACATATCACATACATATTAAAATATATTATATATTGAGTGCTCTAGTGACCTTATTTTTGACCTCACAAAAGCGTGTTGTTATCATTCATAAAATTGGTCTAAGTTACATGATAATTGGGCATGTGCCCTATTTGGTATTTTTAGTCACTGTGAAAATGTTGACGACACACAACAAATAACGGACGATCACACACGTTCACCATTAAACTAATGTGAGCTAGCATACATTCAAGCACAAGTTCATTAAACCGAAACGAAACTGTCAACACCAAAGTAGATTACCGTTGTAGCTATCAAAACTCTACAATGAATGTATTGGCTAAATAAACAACGATATCGTATCGTACCAAATAATGTGTCAGTGATTAAAATAATTGAGATTTTGTATTAAATATGAATTTGTTCCATTGTGTTTCGTTATCAGGTGCCAAACGATGATTATCGTTATGTCAAGGACGTTTCGTCAGAGTCCCATTAACAACTTCCAAGAGCGATTTGCACAAGGTTGATAAAATTCTCGACATTTAACTCTTAACAGATTAGTATTTATATTAATTTGTTTTAACAAAGTTAAGTTTGTATTATAATTTTGTTAATGCTGATTGTAGTAAATCTAGTATTTACTAAAATGATTTGTGTTTTCTGTCGTTTATTGTTCTGTCACATTTCAGGCGTAGCTAGGGAACGATTGATTCCAATCATTAGAGGCGAAGGTGTCGTCGGGCCAAGGATATACCAAGATCGTAACACTTATGATCTAACCAATACCGACGTTGAGGAAATTTGGGTTCGCCTGACGACAGCCATAAGAGAGTTGACATATAAATTTGATTATGATACTGAGTTACCCACTCTAGACGACCTGCGCAAACTGCGTTTTCCAATGCCAATTGACGAAAATACCCAAACAAGACCAAAAGAGGTAACTCCTTCTCAGACCGTTCAGTCTCCAGGCCTCCGTGAATCAGCGGCTCAATTTATATCGGAAACATCGCAAAATATCAGGACTGACTTACAATTACTTCAAAAGAAACGAAAGAACATTAATGAAGTTGCAACTGTAACTAACATAGGAACGCTTAAGGAGAAAGAAAAAGAAACTAAACCAAACCAGTTGGTAATTATAGACTCCGATGATGAGGAGTATGAAGAACTACCAGGATGTGAATACCAGACATCGAAAACTTCGCAAAATATCAGAACTGACTTACAATTACTGCAAAAGAAACGAAAAAACATAAATCGAGTTGCAACGGTAACTAACATAGGAACGCTTAAGGAGAAAGGAAAAGAAACTAAACCAAACCAGTTGGTAATTTTAGACTCCGATGATGAGGAGTATGAAGAGCTACCAGGATTTGAATATCAGAACCAACCAACATTGACTCTTTCGCAAAATCCGACCCCTTTGCAGTCAGATTACCTTAATTCTTTTCGCGAGATAGCTCAAACGGTTGATGGCCAGACATCTCGCATAACTCCTTATCAGCCGCTGACGTCTCAGTTGTTTTCTAATGATCAGCGAACCGAAATCTCAAATTTAACACATGCCAAACCTCAGGATTCTCAAGACCGTGTGGTTGAAATGGGATCAGAAAAAGAGAAATCGTCATGTGACTCTTTGTTAGAGTAAAGCGTCCCTGAACTATAGCATGGCGAGACACAGACTAACGACTTCAGCAACATAGTGGGCCGTTTACGTACATGTCTGTATGTTTGTTAAGTTGCGTATTTCACCCTTTCAAACTTTATATCAGTATATCATGGCGATCAGTTTACCAATTCATACTTTTTCTTTGCTAGCTGATTCACCAGTTCACAAACTTGTGCAAGTAGCTGACAACTATCCTACTTGAATAAGATGTCTGGAAAGAATGGTCACAATAAGAATTTCGTGACCAATCCAAAGATAAGTTATGTTACCGGGCCTGGGATCAAACAAAGGCTATGAGACAATTTTAACAAACGTGTTAGTTCAATCGACAGTAAACCTTAACAAAACGAAACCATAACATAATTCCTTTACGACTCTGAAAGTGGTCGACTTTCATATGAATGTGCCGAGTCATAAACACAATGGTTAATAATATATGTACACTATCCATAATTTATTGATCATAATGATTGTATGTGTTATATACACGGGCATTTGTTTTGAATGCAATTGTTAAAACAACAACTAAGCTTCTTGAATTGATTTGTTTAACAATTCCTCTGAGAAAACAGATTGCTCATTTAGAGTGAAACATCTTTTAAAAGAATATGTTTTCATTACACACAATATAAAATGATGTTGAGATATATTTCGCACTTGTGTGCATTTTGTACCCGGCATTCTATAATAGTTGTGCTTGAAAACAAAGTGTGCAGCTCAAAAAATGTTGTTCTGTTTTTTAACTAATGCATCATTTTTTTTCGTTTCATTGGTGCTGTGCGGCCTACTTTATGAAATATTTTTAATCTTATCGAATGCTTTGCTATTAATATATCGATTCTTTTTCCTGTTTTGCAACTCGTTGTTTTTGTCTATTTGCTTCATTATTTTTTACAATATGGCCTAATATTGATTTTATTGTAAGTTTGTTTACGCTGATTGTTTGTATCAAGGACTTTTTCATCCCTATCACCGTAAATATATAATTTTGAGGATATAATTATGTTTAACTACTTGCTTTGCGGGTACTTTCTGGTACTGTTTTGTATGTGCATATTTTATATCGGAATTGAATTAATATCAAAATATGATGTATACGATTTACTTTCATCGGTTTTGTTGAAAGTATGTTATGAAACTTCAAAACCGCATAGGAAACAACTGGTTGTCAGAATTTGTAGATACAGTTCTGAAAGTTATTGATTTTAAATGCTTTCCCTTTTTTGTGAGCTGTAACAATACCATCCCTTAGTGAAGTTTATTTAAACATAGTGAATTAATTCTCGAAAGTTTGCAGTTTAGTCGTCTTATTTGTAAAATTACTGTAGTGTATATTTTTATGTTTTAATGCATAATATTGTGTTCTTACACTTCTGATATATTTTTTTATGTGCAGCTATAAATATAAATACATTTAGGAAATTGTTCTGTCTATACCATTTTTATGTCTTAAATATGTGGCTGAAATAATATGAATTATATCGGTTTGATTGATAGTACAGAATTTTTAAACACTCGATTTCTTAACATTTATTTAATGTAATGCAATTTGTAGTAAAGCCTTAAAGCTAAATTGAATGTGCCAGTTTTAAATTTTATCAATGATTATAGATAGGTTTGTCCCAAATAAATTCGAAACAAGGCCGGGAAAACATTTTTTACTTCATTTAACATAGTGCTTGTATGTAAAATCTGAAGACTAATTATCAAACATAAATATGTAGTTTTTGCAAAAACATTTTATTCGCATAGCCTTATATAGTTTGCGCTTGTTTATATTACTTAATGTATTTACAAATTGCAAATTATATTTTAAAAACGTTTAAGTGCATCGGATTTATAGTCAAATATGATTGTTTGTTAAAGATTTGTATTTGTATTGTGTTTTGATAATAATTTTCTGTTCATTAATCATATAAACCAACAAGTGTACAGTTCTGCAATAATCACGAATGGAGGCATTTACATGCCCGCATATTTCCTATGGGGCCATCGAAATAGCCCATGGAGGAATTTATATGTCCACATTATTTCCTTTGGGACCCTCATAATAGCTCATCCAGTTGAAGACGATCAAAATTTCTAAAATTAAGATTTCATTGTCAGCAGAATATTAAATAGTGAAAATAATCAAACATAAAACTAACAAGCTTGTATTTGTAAATACTTTACTGAATATGTCGTATAATTGTATACGTGTAGCCCGATTTCCAGTCAAAAGCGATGATATTCTGAAGCTTAAGATTGGTTGGCTGAAAGGTCATCAGTAGATAGTCCGCAGGTCATTAACGTTGCGAATTTTAGGATGACTTGTATTAGATTATTAATCACATGGCGAACGAAAACGCGATGCTTCAACATTCTGACTGCCCAATAAAAGTTAAAATGTTCAAAGAAATATGTATGAAACGTGTAATCACATGCATGTGAACATAACCAACGAGAGACAGATTCGCTTGTGAGCACGCTTTACTTTTATTTAATAATTGTCAAAGTGATTGATGTTGATGTTTTTGTTAATCGGCGGCGGTTACCTCCATTTGCAAATACCGTATCGGTAAATATTGCGTTGAATTTGTTGAAACAAACAACCACTTGGGGCGTTTTAATACTGTTTTATTAAGAATTTATTAAGGGTTTTTGATAAACATACCACAGTCTAAGTGGGTTTAATAATGGTGTAATTTCAAATGAAATTCAAACATTAAACAAAGGACATTAATATCTCGCCAATAGAGAAAGTCTCTTTGTAAGAAATGTAAAAAAAAAGTTTCAGTATACCAATTTTGTTATTTTACACGGTTTAAAAAATGGTCAAACGTTTACACAACCAAAGTATTATGAAGAAAATATAAACATACATTATTCATAGTTAACTTAATAAAATGTTATCAACACTTAATATAAAATCTTTGTTTTATATTAATTGTTGACGATGTATCGATAGTTTAATGCCGGTAGTTTTATGTTTAGTTACGGATTTGATAAAATTTATTCGTGTGAACATACTTTATCGAAATAATATGAACACTTACCGGTAGTTATTTCTTCTGATTATTATGAACGTATAATCATTCATCCTCATATGATTTATGCAAAATCAAAAGTAAACGTTTTGAAATGAAGTTGACGTGATTTGCCCATAAAAAGCAGCATTAACAAAACATGCATCCCCTTTTAACGTGAAAAACGACTTATAGCGCTTTATATTTCAATAACAAGGTAATTCATTATTTTATTTAAATGCGTCTCACAAACGAAATTTAATCAAAAACGTGTATGGCCATTGCATTTCATAAATCAAATGCATGTTTGGACATTGCATTTAACTGTTTCTGTCAAGAGCTTGTAACTTTTCTCAAGCACAATCAAACTCTCCAGTTTACCGATCAAAAATTTCAAAATAAACGAAGTCGAGTGCAAACTCGATGTGAGAGAAATATATAAAAACATCTTTTTCATATTTTAAATTTATAAGGCCATGAATTTAGTACGCTGATATGCTATATATGGCCATCTAAATTTATGTTTTAATAATAATAATGAAATTTAATGTTGTGTTTATTTGAAAACAAACATAAAATGGAAGTCTTATACAACATTTGCAAGTCGTTCTCATTTGCAATCATTAATAATATAAACGAAATCTTAAAAAAAGTAATTATTGAAATATCAATAAATCCATAAAAATACTGATGCGGGATGACCTGACACCATGTGCACGTCCACCCTATAAGAATGTCGAATATAAACTGTCATCATATTCGGATCAATGGTTTCTGAGATCTCGCATGTATTCGTTTTTTTTTAATGTTTCATTATTAATAAAAGATCGATAGCGTACTGAAAACAACATGGCGCGAACGACTTGACAATCTGCGCATGTGAGCCCTATATGGATGCTGCATATAAAGGTTCATAAAATCTGGATCAGTGCTGTTAAATTTCTTATTAGGAAACGTTCAAAATTATTCACGAGAAAATATGTTCTTGAAAACTCACTGGAGCGGAACGATATGATAATATGGGCATTTCCATCTTTAAGGGCTATTGCATTTTAGGGCCATCATATATGGCAGAAACGATAATCAGGCAAATTGGTTTCACATCAACGCAAATTCAAATCCATTTTATAAGAATTGTGACGGTCGGACAAAGCTGCGACTATAAGCTCACCCCATACCCCCCCCCGGAGCGCATAACATTATAAAAACGGAAGTTGGATTTTGAAAGAATGCTGTACATGCGATGCGATGTGTAAGTATTTCAATAGTTTTAGATAATTAATTTGCTTTAAATATGCATACAACCAATAATATTGTCCAATACTATATTAGACATATACATAATACATAATATATATAAATGTGTACATACATACATACATACATACATACATACATANTTAAAGCATAAATACACGCATTTCATAAGTCGCGACGAATAAGAGTGCTCAACATAAAAACAAATACTTCAATAGAAAGTGAGTAATTTATCATGTTAGTTCAATGCATTGCACAAACGAAATGAAATCACAATCATATCAGGACATTACATTCCGCCGTCTTTGTCTGGATTTTTTAAGTTTTCGCCAGCGAAAACAAACACTCCAGGTACCTGATCAAATAAATTTAGTTATATTGTACCCTTTATGAGTACAATATTTATTTAAAAAGCACGTCATACTTTCGTTTATTTAAAGGCATTTTATAACGAATTTAAGACGTTGATATTTTCCATTTGAAAAGTGTATTATAACCTTATAATTTATAATAATATTACTAACTTGTCTTTTTTAATCAAATCAAAAAAACCAAAACATAACAATCCTACTCTTATTACGAATTTGCAGATCATACCCACAAAAGTAGCAATCAATAACAATTGAACAGATATCGTTGATTTGGGAAATGGTGTGACAATTATACAAGCGAATGCATATATGTAGAGAATTTAACGATGATTTGAACGAAATTATGAAAAACATGGCAAATTAAATTGCGAGGTTGTAACATTCTGACTGCCCTGATATCACATCTAGAAAATAAATAAACATATAGATTACCGTTATGGCAACACAATTTCTAATATACATGGTTTCGAAATGTGATGTTTGTTGAGGCCACCGGATGTCCAAAATGTTTTACTTGTGAAATAAATATGTATAAAAAGTGTAATCACATAAAGGTGAAAATACTCCACGAAAAAGAAACTCGCTATTGAACAAGCTTTACTTTTATTTAATAGTATACATAGTGATTGATATTGATGTTTATGTTAAGCGGCGGCGGTTACCTCCATTTGCAAATACCGTATCGGTGAATATTGCGTTGAATTAGTTTAAACAAACAACCACTAGCCAAAGGGATGTTTCAATTTTGTTTTGTTAAGAATTTAATAAGGGTTTTCGATCAATATACTACAGTGTAAGTGGATTTAATAATAGTGTGGGTTTCAAGTGAAATTCAAGCATAACAAAAAGGATATACATTTCTCTCGAATACAGGTCTCTTTGTAAGAAATGTAAAATATAATGTCTCACTATAACACGGTTGATATTTAACACGGTTTGAATAATGATCAAACTTTTACGTAGCCAAATCATTATGAAGAAGTTATTAACAGACATAATTCATTGTTAACTTAATAAGATTGCATCAAAACCTAACATATACTCTTTTTTATTAATTATTGACAATATTTTTATATTGTAAAGCAGCACTAACAAAACATGCATCCCCTGTGAAAGTGAACAGCGAAATACAAACGCTTTAGATTTCAATAATAGGGTAATAATAATTGTATTGTAATGCGTCTCACAAACGACATTAAATCAAAAACATGTTTGGTCATTGCATTCCACGGTTTTATTCAAGAGCTTGTAGGTGTTAGCAAGCGAAATCAAACACTCCACTTTTCCGATCAAAAATTAAATGAAACGGAGTGTAATTGAAAACTCGATGAGCGGAGAAGTATATTATAACTTCACGTCTTACTTTCGTACTTCAAAGGTTTTTAACCATGAGTCAAATGATTTGTCATTCTATATATGAATGTTTATTGTAATATATTAAAATTCATAATGAACTGCAATCATCATATTTGTTCAACATTTTAAACTCGAAAAAACATTCATCAACATTGAACTCTTATCCAATATTTAAAAATCATAACTAATAGCAATCAATATTAATGGAAAAGAAATTTTAATTTATCGTGAAATGGTTTAAACATGTTAACGAATGTACGGTTTAAAAAAAACGAAACAAATTAAATACGAAAACGAAAGCATGTTTTACTTTAAGCAGGCAGAGGAGTATCGATTAATGTAGTTTAATATCATTTTTCGTAAATCCACTTTACTTACATATGACCACGTGTATGGTGTCGATGAACTGGATACGTGTAACATTTAGCAAACATGATTCATTTAACGTTAAGCAAATTACATGACAATAAAGCAAGATACATTTTTATCAAATATCTGACCTTGGATAATTACCCCATCGGTTAACATTACAAAAACTTGGCTCAATAGACCGTCCACAGATCGTACACGAAGTGTATGCGGACATTTTAATAAGACTGATGTGCCTTGACTTATCTTTAGAATGTGTGAGGCTGGGATCAGCGTTGTGTGGCAAAACTAATAAAAAAATAATTCATCACATTTTCCAATGAAATATTAAAGACATTGATTTGGTACAATAATCATCGGAGCCCACGGTATACAGTCCGTTAAAAATACATGGCATAGAACTATAGCGTATTCTTGTGAATGTTCAACCATGGGCGTCCAGAGGCGGGCGTCCAGAGGCGAACGCATTTCTAAACATGTATTTTCTTTGAGCTGAACACATGTATATCGAACTATAATTGTGTCGACATTTTGAAGAAACTAATCAATGAGAAGTGCGTGTGTGTGCATGTGCGAAGGGGGTGATACATTTACTTTAGCAGTGGCTACTATGATCATTCGAAGTGCATTTGCCTAACGAGAGGTTGTGTCCCTTAGACAATCAATATCAAAACCGTTGTGTTGTGTAATAGTTTATTAAAAATCGCTTATGAAGATAGTAAGCGCCGAAGATTGAAAACAAATCATAAAATTGTCATAAATGTTCTTATAACAAAAGATAGTGGCTACAGCTCTATAGATTACTAATTCAGCATAAGCATTGAGCGAATTTTGTTTTTAACATGGATTATAACGATAGAAATGTATGTGATTAGGTGATACGCGCTGTGTTGAAACTTACATTGCGTACAAAACATTGCATTTGTATCACTTGGTTACAAAGAAATCTGAATATGAAGAAATAACAAACACATTATTAATATTATGTGTATACACCATAAGTTTGCAATATTTGAAGACAGATACCCAAATTCATTTTTATTTAAGGGTATGGGTTGATTGAAAGCATGGATACAAGAAATTGAGCCAATACATCGTTGCACAAACAATATAATGGACCTATGACATTCGCCTGAAATTGGTGCGTAATGATATGTCAATATGTACCTTTCCGGCTTATGGTGCATATAAGTTTACAATATTTTCAGAGATATCGCACTGACACGTACACATGTATTCGAACAATATTTTAAATGTTGTACTACTTATGAAAGGTACAAAGCTAACTTACAAATCTATTGCACGGAACGACATGACATCGTTAGCATGAAAGCCCTATAAGGATGCTGCTCATTAAGTTTCATGATCATTGGTTTAAACGATCTTATTATAACAGGAATTATTCTGCAAAGGGCAATATCTTTCTGTAGTAGGGGATACTGCATATAAACTTGTATTACATTTGAATAGTTATTGTATTGTGATATGTCAGAAAAACGTAACACGCATAAACAAATGCCATATTATAAGTCAAAGGGCAAAAACGCCCTGAACAATTATTGGAGCAGAACAGCATAAACATTATCGCATTTTCACCCGAAATGCTGCTGCATGTAAAGTATTGTTAAATTTGAATCATAATTGTGCGATTTCAAACTCGGAGAGGAATCATTATAGAAAGGCAATAACTACCTGATATATTAACGAAATAAAACGATCCGACAATATGCGCATGTCCGCCTTAAATGGAAAGTGTAGAAAAGCTTTCATGTGATTGTTTTTATTCATTCCTGAGATATAACCCAGAAAAAAAACAACTCTTAGAAAATGACAAATTATTAATGAAAGAGCAATAACGTTTTGCAAAATCATTGGATCAAAACGGCTGAACAACAACCCGTAAAGCCAACTAATACAGATGCTTCATATCAAGTGTCGTCACATTTGGATCATTGGTGTTTAAGATTTGACGCCGAAACGAAACATTTGACGCACGAAGGGACTTCGAGTAATCCAGAAACAAAATACACGATACATTTGGTCCAGACCCACGCAAAGTCTATTCAATTAAAATTAGAATTCGGAATGACGTACAAAGCGGCGACTATATGTGATGCTCCGCCTTTTGGGACCATACAAGTAGAACAGACGGAAAGGTATTTCTAAAACATGCTGCATATTCGAAGACATAATTACGCGCATAAATATGTAAAAACTGATATATAATTAACTTAAATTGCAGATTAGCTTAACATTGCATAAGTGTTTACATACTATTTATCAATAACGGATACCGAATTACCTGTTTATGATTTCCAGCACCTGCCTCATATATTTATAGGTAAAGTCTTCTTCCTTTACATACTTTAATGTGTAATTGTAGGATGCCAGTTTGAGAAACTTTTATTCGGTCTTTCGTTTTATACTTGATGTTAGTGGTCATTATAAAATTGTAAGAGTTCTCGACTACAAAAAACCATACATAAAATTCATTTTCGTAAAAGAGAAGCATATATTCAAAGGTTTGAATAAAATAAACATTTAAATTAACGTAAACAGTATTAATATTATAAAAACATATACATATGATTAATGTTTGGTAATTAAACTTCACGATATTGTAAATTTAGAAGAATTACAAAAATTTAGAAAATCACATATCAATACTAGATTCTTACACAATAATTATCAATCATGCCTTATTACAGAAATAGTAAACTTCGCATATTATCCGTTTGATATTTAACGCGTGGAATGCATTATAAACACTAACAACTATGTATGTGTTTTTTTTTGTAAAAAGTACACGAATATGCATGAACAATTGTGTGCGTGCGTGCAGGCGTGCGCGCGCGCGTGTGCGTGTGTGTGTTGGTGTGTGCGTGCGTGCGTGCGTGTGTATGTGTGTGTCTTCAAATACAGTTTACATGTACAAATTGCCTGTAGTTAAGAATATTGTCTATGCAAAGACAATATATTTTACCTTCTTGTGGAGTTGGAAGGGGTCGTACGCATCATGATGCGTTAATAATATTAAGTCATCGTATATTTATATTTACCAAATATTATAATAAAGAATGTAAGTACTATGAAGATACCTATGGCAATTTTTTATACAACTACAATGCTTAAACACACAATAACAATCAACAGGTTAAACACACTCTTACAATCAACAAGTTAAACACAATAAAATAATCAACAAGTACAAAAACACCGATATGAACATGAACGTTATTTAACCACTCTCGCACACTCACACACAAACTCAATTAACTATTAGAAACCTAACATTAATATAATCAAATAAAAAATAATCGACTCAGGATTGGTTGTTTCGGTTTGGAGATCGAATGCATAGGAATTAAACCTTGCCTGCAAAAGCCCGATTTGTTAAATGGCAAGCATCATGGCGAAATACCTATTGTTATAACCAAAACAACTAATATTTAGCATTTAATTATTTCAAATCTTTAAAGAATGTACATATAATTTGTCTGTTTAATAGTAGGAAAAAACGTCCTTTTTCCACGAAAAACATAAACACATACGTTTTCATGACGTCAACAAAATTAAAAAATACAATATTTCACTCAGATAAATATTATATCTCACTTAAATTGTTGTTTTGAACTCAGTCATGTTTTTGTTTCTTTTCAATCCAACAAGTAACTTGCTTTTGTCTACATTGAAGTAGGCAGCTTGAGGGAAGTCATCAACATCGACTGTGGCTAGAACTGTCTTGCAGTCTGTGTCTACTTGACTTATAGATGTATTACCAAAGACAAACACATGCCCTGTGGCTGCCACGTGTATGTTAGGTGTGACATACATGTAGGAATATTTGACATCTCACTTAATAAATCAGGAAAACATTGTTTTAAACTCGATTATGCTGTCGTACATTCCAACAAGTAACTTGCTTCTGTCTGCATTGTAGTAGACTGACCTAGGACAGCCATCCACATTGAACGTGGCTAGCATTGTCTTGCCGTCTATGTCTACTTGACTTACAGATGTATTACCAAAGACAAACACATGTCCTGTGGCTGCTACGTGTATGTTATATGCTAGCAGGGTATATTTGAATGCATCATCCTGGAGCGTGGCTGTGACTTCTCCATCCATGGTCAGGGTGACAATCGTTCCATTGATACAGTCCGTCAGATAGATCCTCTTCCCATCAGGGCTTACTGCAACTCCGTAAACTGTACGAAACATACATTTATATTATAATAGGCATACATGACATATTAGCCTTTAAAAAGTTTGAATTTACTTTATGTTCCATAACTAGTAAATTTCAAGCGGAAGGTAAATATTGAAGAGTTACTTAATTCTAGCACGAAGTGCCCTTTAAAGTAGGTCGTTCTTCAATGCACTACGCCCATGATAACACATATTGACGCACACAATATTTTACACCAAAATCAACCAATGTTTTCAAACATGTGTCAACAAGTTTTATCTCCTATAGATATTTATATACTCATTAAGGCGTACATAGAAATGAATGACTTTAAAATCATATTTTTATGTATAGAGAATTGATTTATTTATTATACATGAAATAATATTTATGATGCATGCGGTGCGATATGACAAAATAAATTAAACACCAACGACCAATACATAGTGCATAATTATCATGTCAATGCGCAAATCACCAGGCAAGTTCTTGTCAGATCTAGTTAAGGTAAGAGTGTAGTAAATATTATTGAGTCCACCGTTTCGCTATCCCAGATGGCCATCTACCCAATACAAGAGACATTCCAGAAAATAACACGTGCGTTTCGTGCACGATTTGAAACACCGAGTTCACTGCCAATCGGTTTAATGTCCCTCGCGAAATACGAAAAAGTATGTTACACTTGAGCAGGGGATTAAACACCACTCAATCTCAACAAAAGCCCCGCATTAATCACATAAACACACAAACGTAAATATACATGAACAAATCAGATTACAAAGCAATACAAGATAATAATTCGATTAATTTGCTATCTAATTACTCAATGGTTAAGATACCCCAGAGCAAACTAATGACCACCTTTTGAGACAAGATTCAAGAAAATAAATACAAGTATGAGTATAGCCCTAATCATTTTTCGAGACGAGATTCAGAACATAGGAACATTTAGAACACAGTCCTAATTATCGCAAAGCATCGCAAAAAGAAGTAGAAATACAGCGTGTATGATGTTATATTACGTAGCTTTAAAATAAGCATTCTACTTCTATTTTACATAACCAACATCAAACGTGTATTACATTAATTAATTTCAGTAACCTTATCATTATTTTTGACTCAAAACAAAAGTGTGATCTTCACGTAAGTTACCTGAGCCATGTTTAGAGTAATCTTCGTACAACTGCTTCTGTAATCGTCCATCTGTTGCATATTGGAACAACGCAGTACCGGAAGTTAAAAACATGTTGCCTTTGTGATGTGCGATTCCGAAACACAAATGATTCAGTTTTTGATGTTTTTTCGTTGTAATCTTTCCAGTGTCCACTTGTAAGAAATGAATCTCGTTAAGAGAACCACGGTTGCTGACAGTCACCGCGACTTCATTTGGGAAAATGTTACAGATGGACCTCGCCATGGAAGGTAGCTGAACTTGATCAATTACGGTGTACGCTTGATCGAGGAGTTTCACACACTTGTTTCTCAAGTCAGAAATAACGATATTTCCATTGGGCATCTCACATATACCGGTTATGGAGCATTTGGTCATATCAGTATTCGTTCTCACTTTGAATTGCGACTTTCCTTGAATTTTAATGACCTTATTCGGGTAAACACGACTGGTGATTTTCCCGAGATCTTTGCAAGCAGCGAGAAACTGCCTCATCTCCTTGTTGCGCTGAAATTCAATGTATGCAGTAGGTTTTTTTTGAAGGAACAACTCTGCCGAAGCAATTTGGTCCAGATATTTTCTGCACAAAATAAAAGATTTATCAGGCGATGTAATGCTTTTGGTATCATGCAACTTAAGCTTTGAAATTAATGTCTCACATTGTTTGCGTTCATCCTCCAAAGAATTCTTTAAACTGGACTGCAACTTATCCAATTCATGTACTGTATGTTGTTGTAGACGGTCTAAACTGTCGTTGATTTGTTGACGAAAATCAAGTATTTCTTCCAGAAGAATTTCATATGATGTTTGCAGAGACTTGATATTCTGTTCACTTTTGTGTAGTGTTTCCACTAGGCGTTTCTTAAATTGTTCGATGTTAATTGCAATGTCAGCTACATTCATAAGTTGTGTTGAAGACTTGCATTTCTCACCCAATAGAACTACCTGACTGCATTGCCTGAAAGATAATTTTGAGTTGCTATAAGACACTCTTTCAAATTCAATTTATGAATAAAGTTAAGTATCTACTCATTAATTATCTTTTATATTCGATGTA